>CAJVQA010003231.1:0-19968 GCA_910591915.1 Cetraspora pellucida
AGAGCAGGTTGTTGTTGCTGAGCTAGGTTAATACTAAGTTAAGCAATTTGGTCAGTTAATTGCTTAATAGCTTGGTCAGTTTCTAAAGGCATAGCAGTAGCCATAAGCTTTTCAGTTTTCCATCATCGAGCAGTAGTGATGATAGCATTTAGGTCTGCTGGTTTAGATGCTTGAACATTAATAGCATATTCTGGTCATAACTCTTAAATAAAGAGTTAAGTAACAAAAGTAGCAGAAAAGGCTGTAACAGGATCTACTTTCTTTCATAGAGATCTAAATCTATTTACATAAGCAT
Organism: Cetraspora pellucida; assembly: GCA_910591915.1. NCBI lineage: Eukaryota > Fungi > Glomeromycota > Glomeromycetes > Diversisporales > Gigasporaceae > Cetraspora > Cetraspora pellucida. The sequence continues at coordinate 296 of CAJVQA010003231.1, forward strand.
CAACACTGTCTGTTCCTTGTTTAATGTTAAATAATTGTTTTTGCCAAACTGCTTTTTGCTTAGAAGTGCTAAATCAAGCTTTGAATAAGTGCTTAAAACTTTGGTTTAGGTTAGCTTTATCATTGTAAACATTAGGCTGAGAGTTCAAACTGTAATACCAGTCTAGAGCAATGCCTTTTATGTATACAGAAGCAAGTTCTAATTGATGGGCAGCATTCCAACCATTTGCTATACCAGCTCTTTGAAATTTTTGAAGCCAAGTAAGTGGGTCTTGAGTATCATTATTTTGGAAAAGTTCTACAGTTATTAAGGCTTGTTCATTTCCATGTTCTAAAGCAGTAGCTAAGTTATTAATAGCAGTAACTGCATTTTGTAAAGCTTAGTCAGCCATGTTATCAAGTAAGTCAGAAAGGTTATTCAGGATAGATAGAAGTGGAAGAAGAAGTTGAGGTTGAACTAGAATAGGTTGTGGTTAAAGAAGAGCAAGTTGAGATAGAGATGAAGAAGGAGGACTATCTTCAAAAGCCTGTAATAGTGGTGAGTTAGTAGGAATATGATTTGAGCTAAAGGTTTCTGTAAGATCCACAGAAGCAGTAATATATTCTTCAGTCTCAATATTATTAGTAATAAGTAAAGGAGGTACTGGAAAATTGATTAAAAGGGGCTGTTGATGAGATGAACCAAGAGGGGTATAATGACTAGCAGAGTATTCAGTAGAAGTAGCTATTTTACTATAAGGAGGTAGGTTATCTGCTAGATTAGTTAAGAGTGAAATATTAGCAGTAAGGATTATATTATATTCTTCAGTTGGAAGTAGAATAGGACTTTCTAAATCTTCTAAATGTTAACTAAATTGACCAGATTCTTCAAAACTAAAACTTTGAGATATGTCACTATGAAGATCAAAAGTGTTTTAATGTTCAAAAAGTAAAGTAAGAACTTGTAAGAATTAGGTATATTTTTAAACTAGTGCTAGAGCAATTTCTCTAGGATTGAAGGTATTAGATTAATAATAGCAACTAAAAATAATATCTCAAACACAAAGACAAAGTGCAATCTGATTGGGATGGTTAATAAGAAGAGCAAAGTTTTCCTAAGATTTAGAAGTATGATACTTAGCATAAAAGTTGGTCCTATACCAAGTCCAAAATTTTCCAGAAAGTGAGTAAAAACTAATGCAGATAGGCCAATAACACTGGAGACAAGATAGATCTGGGTTGGTTGCTTGAAGCATGTCTATAGCAAGATGAGTTTCAGTTAAATGGGCATTTTGGTGACTTTGTATATTTTTATAATAGAGTTTAGCAGCAGTGTGAACTATAAAAGAAAAGTTTTCTCTTGTCTAAAAGAATAATTAAAGAAAAGTGTTCTAACTCTAGAACAATACAGCAGCTATTTTTTAAGACAGTTATGTTCAGTAAAAATTAATATGACAGCTATCTTCCAAGACAAATTATTTTTAGTGAAAAATTATATAGCAGCTATCTTCTAAGATGAATATATTTAGTGAAAATTATTCAGCAGCTAGGAATCGAACTAGTTTTTATTTTTTTGTTTTCTGTCAGAAGGCACCAAATGTTACAGTAAAAAGGCCTTCTTTAACTCCTTATTATAACAATGACACAGCTACAAAGATCCTTTACAGGTTTATAGTGGTGTTCAAAAGAGAAGTATAGTAGCTTTAACTATTTAGCAACTATACTCTTCTCTGGGCAGTTTGGTTAAGACAATATAACAGTTTATAACTTTATTAACTTAGAAGCAATAGACCTTGCCTGTAGGAATTACTCTAAAGGAGGAATATCAATATAGTTTATAGGTAAAGATAATAACTTTATTAAAGGAATAAGGCTATTCATTAGGTTTTTGTTCCTAAGGAATCCTTTTACACTTTATAGGAGTTACTAACTAAAAGGTAGAGGGAGAGGAGTGTCTGTGACTTGCTTGACTTAAAGAAATTCTTAGGGTTTATATACCTGTTAACAATCATTAAAGCTAAGCATCAAAGCTTAATAATTATTAGGGTGAAGCATCAGACATTAGGTGTCAAACATCAAGTGTCAAGCATCAAGTGTCAAGTGTTAAGCATCAAGCATCAAGTGTTAAGCATCAAGCGTTAAGCATTAAACATTATATTTGTTCTATCTAATATAACTAAATAATAATAATAACAATAATAACTAATACTAATAATAATAATAATAATAATGCTAACAATTAATAATAAAATATACATTCATGAAACTATACTAAAATATAATAATAAAATTCATTCTATAACAGTAGTTAGTTGATCTAAGTAAAGAATACAATGGTATCTAAGTTGTTTTTTGAAGGTTAAGTATTTTGGATATGATGAAAATAATGATTTAAATAAAATAGATCTTTTTTGAATAATATATAGAATATTATATAATAGGTTAGATAAAAATGTAATACCAAGATGATTAAAGAGTTGGATAATTTTAAAATTAATAGTATGTTTGTTAAACTCATCAATGATAGAATTATCATGTATTAGAATACTAGTAGATGACTACAGGTTGTTCTGAAGTTGCTGAAGCCTAATGCAAATACTTATTCCTAATAGATCAGAAGAATTAAGTCTCTTAGTAAAGTTTGTAATATGATATTGTAGTTGAATATCCTATATGTTATAAATATTATATAGCTAGGAGTGAAGTAATATGCTGGTAGGAATTGTATGACTAAGTTTGGCTTTACTTTTAACAAGTCCTATATAACTTGTAAGCATTTTGTTACATGTATATTGATTAAGAACAATGTTATGTAGTTGATATTTAATTGTGTGAATAATGATAATATTAATAATGTAACATGCATATGTATTAGTAATTTGTTTGGTACTTGCAATTTTAACAAGGTGTGATAATTCTGTAGTGATAAGTTTGGTTTGTTTGGCTTGTTTGTTATTAAGTGTAAACCAATTTAAATAGTTTGTTTGGTTGATAAAGATTGAGAAGATGGTTGTTATATATGATAAGAATATAGTTAGTTTGTTTGTTATTAGTTGTAAGTACAGATTTGAAGGGGTTGATTTGTATATTAGCTATGTTAAAGAATGATTCAGCTGCAGAAAGGATTTGTGATAGTTCTTGCTACAAGAATGCAATCCAAAGAGTATTATTCATATAGGCAAAAACTGAGCAGTGTGAACTAATCTTATTATATGTTTGGTGTTTTAAGTTAATTAGCCAAAAAACTTGTATAGTATAGTTATTGAAGTTGTTATAAATGTATAAGATAAGTGGGTTATAATAGATTCTCTATAAGAAAGAAGTGATAGTTTTATCCTAATCAATGCTATTGTGTATAGAGTATGATGAAGTAAGTCCAAGATTTGTAATGACTTGGTTTTGTTGATCATAAAGAATGTTAGTAATAGCATTTATTATAGAGTTAGAAAGAGCAAGACATTGTAGAGATTTTTGAAAAAGAGTAAGATTAACTGAGTTATATGTTTTACTCATATCTTGAGATAAGAGCCAAATTGGTTTGTTGTTGCATGATGCATCTTCAGTAAGGTTATTAAGTATATAAATTGGTATAGATATACTGTTGTTAAGTAGAGTTATATAATTGTAGGGTGAAAGTATTGAATGTTAAAAAAACACAGTGCTGATTCTAGTAGTAATAATTTTTGTATAGACTTTTTGAATATGTTCGATAAGACTAATAAGGCAAATGAGACTTAGATCACTATTAAATATATTATATTTTGGAATCAAATAGATTCTGCTGTGTTTCCATTGTTTGGAAATTTGACTTAAGTTAATGCAATGATTAAATAGGGCTGTGATAGCTTTAATGCAAGTAGTACCTGCATGTTTAAGTATTTCATAGCTGATACCCATAGGTCCACAAGCTTTTTTATTTAGAAGTTGTGATAGAATTTAAAGAACTTCATCTTCTGTAATAGGAGAGTTAAGAAAGTTGTACCATTGGATGTTGATATGTAATTGTAGTTGATAATGTATATGCCAGAAGCTATCAAACAGTGCTTGGTCAATTGGTCAATATGCAGTCCAGTTATGGAAGTAGGATTGTATATGCTGTTTTATGAGTTTGGAGTCTGTAATAAGTTGGTCAGGGAGTTTGATATTAGAAAAGTAAATAGGAGCTTTGTATCGATTAAAAATACTGTTAATAGCTTGTTTAGAGTATGTTGAAAGTGTTTCACATCTCTTTTCAGTTGCTTGTTAGATTTGTTAACAAAGTAATAATGAGTTTTTTATATAATAAGCATGATAAAATTGTTTCCAGATATTTTGTACATGTTGGATCCATGCGTGAGTTTAAGAATTGTCATCTGAATCAAAAGTTTGAAGGTCACAATAGGATCTATCATTAATAGTCTTAATCCTAGAGTTTATAACAATTTTTATTAGATGCCCAAGCTTTTTAAGTGATATGTAAATTAAGGTAGAGTTAGAAGAATATTGATGATTGTAGCTATATTTATGAGTTTTTTTGTTGGAGATAGAATGTATTGCAGTGTTAATTATTGAATGTTCAATCTTGTGCCAAGTAGTTTCAATGCTTTCATTGGTATCACTATTGAGTGATGTATTGTAGAGACTAAGATTATAAGAGAGAAGATCAGAAAATTTTGTTCATTTTTCAGTTGATATAGCTTTGTAATTGAAGATTTTGCAACTGATGCCAGTATGATGACATGAAGGTTTGTTATATGCATTAGTAAAATTTCAGGTAAATATAAAAATAGAGTGGTCACTAAGTGTTGAAGTATTGCTATCATCAAGTTTGTATAAAAGAAAGAATTAAATATTGAATAAATCAGTTCAGATATAATCAATATAGCTATGGCTAGTATTATTTGACTATATAAAGTGCTTGTTATCAATATGTGCACCAAGATCAAACATGTTGGAGTGGTATAAATAATTAATGAGTTTAAATTTAAATGAAGAGCTACAGATATCATCATATGTATTAAAGTCTCCAACTATTATTAGATAAAGGTTGTATTGAAGAGCTTGTTGGATCTATATAATAACAGTATTTTGTATATTGTTGTATTTTTGCATATTAGTAAAAGAAAAGTAGACAGCTATAATTCGAAGTTTAATTTTACTTTTGAAAAATAAATCTAAAGCAATTACTTTACCAAGGTGTGTTTGGCAGTTGTGTATGTATGGTTGTAAGTGTTTTTGAATCATAATAGCAGCACCTTCTACTAAACTTTCTAAATTAACTCAAAAGTAGATAAATAAGTTGTTATTATGAAATTGAAGATTAGTACTGTTAGTGATTTGGTTTTAGTAATACAAGAGATATGGATATTATTGTAAAGACAATAATTTTGTCAAGCTTCTTTTTTAGTTACTGTATTATAACCTCTAATATTGTATATACAAATAATTAAATAAAGGTTATGTAAAGTTTGTATAAATGTAGATACTTGTGTATAATATGACTATTAAGAAATAAATCAGGTAGAATGAAAGTAGAATTAGAGGAATTTGATCTGAGAAAAAGGTTGTAAAAAATAAGAAGAAGATAAGAATGAATAACAGTATAATTAGGTAAGAGAAAGTTATTTGAAAGATATATATAAGTTTTATCATATGTATTGCTAACAGAGAAAGTATTACTAGAAACAGTGTTATTTTGGTTATGTTTGTCAATATATTGTAAAAGAGATTTAATGGTTTGATCATAAGAAAGAAGTAGTAAGTTGTAATGAAAAAGGAATTTGTTGAAACATGTATAAAGATCATAGAAGCTTAAAGATGTTAAGAACGATCTTCTGAGATTGTCTTCTACAAGGTTGATCACTATATGCTTGGCTCTTACTGTTATGCAAAGTACCAAAGTTTGCTTTATACATTATAGTATTATGTTTTTCTTTGATAAGTAGTAAATAAATTATAAAATTCATTGAAACTTGTTCTCAAGGTTGCTTAGAGATATTCAATACTTTTAATAAACTGGTAGGTGCTTGATTAGATGGTTTATTTCATTAATGCTCTTCACAGCTATTTATATACTTTTTCATATATCTCTTTATTTTCTTCTAATAGTATAACTATTGTAAACTATTATATATATGATCCACATCAGGATGTCTATTTAAATCATGGTATTTATACATTATTGTCACTTTAAACCTTGACATATGACTTAAACATAGCCATGGGTTTTCCAAATTTTTTATTAAATAAAGTAATCTATTATCCTCCAGCTTATATTGTCATATTTGATATTTCAAATACTTAGTATTATCATCATTTTTATCTGTTAATGCTCTTATTATTTGTGCCATATGTTCATCTTTTATATAATCTTCTTTAATTGTTTTATAAATTTAGAATTAACTTTAATTGTTGAGATTATATTGGCTTCTGGCTTTCAGAATAATGCATTAGCAACTAAATTTGTTTTTCTGTACTTATATTTTATTTTAAAATCATATGACTGTAATGTTTTAACTCATCTGACTTGTCTGTACAATAACTTTGCTAAGGTATTTATATATTTAAATAATGCATAATCTGTAATAATTGTAAATAATTGACCTTTCAGGTAGACTTTCTACATTTTTAGAATATGAATTATCACTAATAGTTCTTTTTTATAAATAGAGTAATTCATTTTAGCAGGTGTCATTTTTTTTGATTTATATGCTATTAATTGTTCTTTATTTTTTTGGTTTTGACTCAACACAGCACCTATAGCAAAGTCAAAGATGTTGGTTTAACTATAAATGTTTTTTTAAAATCAGGTATAGCTAATACTAAAACACTAACAAGTGTGTTTTTTAAATCTTTAAATGCTTTATCTTGTTCAACTCCTCATTTATATGGTTGATTTTTATATAAAAGAGTTGTAAAAAGAGCAGCTATTTTAGAACTACAGGGTATAAATTTCTGATAATAATTTACTAAACCTAAAAATAAGCAAAGCTTATGTATATTTTAAGGTGCATTCTATGTCTTAATTGTTTCTATTTTCTTTAGATCTATCATAATTTTTTTTAAAAACACTACATGACTTAAAAATTCTATACTAGTTTTCTTAAATTTATATTTATTAATTTTTCTATATAATTGATTTTTCCAAAGTATCTCTAATACTTAACTTATGTATTTCATATGATCTTTTCATGATTTGCTGTAAACTAAAATGTTATCATGATAAATTATTACAAATTTATCTAAAAAGTCATAGAAACATCATTGATTAAACACATAAAAGAAGCTAGTGCATTTGTTAAACTAAACAACATTACAAGAAATTCTTAATAACTATAACATATATGAAATGCTATTTTAAAATTATCATCTTTTTTGATACATATTTGATAATACCCAGAACACAAATTAATTTTACTAAAAATTTTAGCACCAATAAGTTAATCCAATAGATTATCTATATAAGAAAGAGAATATCAGTTTTTAATTGTAATTTTATTCAATGCTCTATAATCTATACACATATGAAGAGAACCTTCTTTCTTTGTCACAAAAAGTACTAAAGCTTTGTAAAGAGAAGAACTTGTGCAGATTATTTCTTTTTTATGTTCTCTTCTACTTGTTTCCTCAATTCTTTCAACTTGTAAAATAATAATCTATGAATAGAGCCAAATAGAGGTGCTATACCTTTTTAAAGAGAAATTTTATAATCTACATTTTATCTTAAAGGTAAATTATTTAGTAATTCATTTAGGAAAACATCTTAGTATTTGACCACTACTGACTTTAAAAATTTAAGAATGTCTGATTTCATATTACTTTGTATTTTTGATATATTTGGAGATAATACTACAAACAGCTTTGCATCATTTTTGGCATCTTTTGCCAATTGTAATCATGAAATTGTTGTTGTAATAGGCTTTACTTGTTTTTTACTTGCTCTAACACTTATTCTATAGGCTTTTTGGTGTTGTTATATTGAAATTTCATTTGTTCTTTAGTTAATTCTAGGATTATTATTATACAACTACAGTTTCTCCAAAATTGCATTTTACTTCTATAATGGTAAAACCTTCATTCAAAATCTATTTTCTTTTTATAAATACATTTGAATTTTTACATCTAATATGTGACCACATAATTGACAAGCTGTTTCATCAGCCAATTATACTATATCTTCTTTAAGACTTTCATTAATTATTAAGTAATGTACTTCTACAAATTGAGAGTTAATAAAATTTTTAAATACTTCTAAATCTATTAAGATAAGAGCTTTCTTTTTACAAATCTTTTCTTTAACTTGTAAGAGTTTTTTTTTCTTTTCATTTCTGAACTTTGGTTCTATTAAACTAACTTGTTTAACATTAGTGTTTAAGCTTAACAAAGGTTCAGAGTTTAGATTAGCATTATTAGGGCATGTTTTGGCTATGTGCTCTTTTTGTTCATATTTGAAACATAAACTCTTTTGTTTAAACATTTTTTCTTTATATGCTTGTATTTTTAATAAATTTATTTTTATTTTCTTTGACTTTTTTTATTTCAGTTCTGTCAAGTTTCATTGTAGCCACATTCATATTTTTCAAATCAACTATTTTTAAAACATTATTTTTAAGTTTTCCAGAAACTTGGTGTCTAACACCATATATTATTATATCATACATTGTTGCCAAGTGAATTGCTTTCTTCAAATCTTCTGATAACTGATAACTAACTTTAGCTTTGATGGTTGCTTTTAACTCTTCTATAAAATAAAAGATCTTATCAGCTTCATCCATAGTTTCCACTTGTTCAAGAATGTTTCTAAACCTTGAGGCATATTCTTGCACTATTAAGATTTGTTTTATGTTTCTTAATTGTCATCTCAAATATTGTTAATGTTGTAGTAGTTGAAACACCAATTTTATTTCTTTAAAAAAATCATTTTAACTGTCAAACAATATATGATCATTATGAGCTTAAACTTTATTAAGATACTACTGAAGTGCCACTTTCTTTAATCTAATTATTATATACTATAAGCATTCTTTATCTTCAATCTTGCATGCCTTATACAGTAAATCAACTTGAAGTAACCAAGTCATAACATTTTTATCTTGTTTGCTATAAAATATCAGCAACTGAACTAACAATCTTTTTGTGTATTGAGGTTTATAAATATAGGTTACACCTTCTGTTGTTATTCATGCCTAGGCATTTTGTTAATAAAAGATTTTAGCAAGTTGTATGTTAACAGTTTCTGGCTTCTAATAAATGCTTCAACAAATTTGTTGAATTGTTGTTACAACATAATAACTAATATCTTAACAAATTACAAGGTGATTACTAATAATAAAACTGTTTGCTGCTACCAGATATAATTGTATACTAATATATTCATTACTATATGTGTATATTAAGCAGGATTTTTAATAAGATGACTTTTATTATTTATATTGTTTATTTCTTTTATACTTTTTAAATTCTAATTCACTATTTAACTATAACTACATTTGTTATGCATATAACTAATTAATTTATTTAACTTTAATTCTATTTGATTAATCACATATTAATTATATCATTAATTACTAATGCACAATCAAGATTATAATCATAATCATATCATATAAGTATGATAAGTATTATTTGCTTTTCTTCAAATTATTACCTAATTATATACTAATTATTTAATTTGATCACCATTCTCTGCATATCATTGTTATCATTATTATTAAAGCCATTATAGCTTAATTAATTATTATTACACAAATCTAATTTAATTTATTACAAAACATCTCTAATTTGAATATCTAAATTTTCTAAATTTAAAGATCAATTCAAATTTTAGATTACAGATTGAAATAGTCTATATTAAAACTAATATAAGTAACTCTTAATATAAGAAAGATTTTACAAATCCTAAGTAAAAATTTTATAATAAAAGACTTTTGAATAAGAAAATTTTGATATAAGAAAGATTTTGTCTAGACCTAATAGCTTTTTTATATTAAGAATTATTTGTATTATAAATATTATTATTGCTTATATTGTTAGTTTATTTGTTTTATTTTTTATAGCTAGTTATATATATAAGTCTAACTTTTTAAAAATTTATTTTATTTTAAGTTATTACTATATATTAATTAATTATTTTAATTAAACAACACTAACAAAAGATAATAAAAAGTGCTATTAAGCTTACTATTATCTATTCTTATATTAGCTTCTTATTTACAATATGTTATAATTAGATAGTAAATAATTAAATTAGGTTTTTTTTATTTATATAAATAAAAATTATAATAAACTATCAACATATAAGTGTTTTATTAATTAATACAGCAGCTAAAGCTGAGAATTAATCTTATTTAAATAAAATTTTAAAACTTTTTAGATATTTTTTTTTTAAGTTAGGTTAGGATCTATAGTTAGAATTGTTAATAAAAGATTTAGTAAGTTTAGTAAATTTAAATAGAGTTTCTAATTTAATTTTTAGTCTAGTTCTCTTAATAATATCTCTCTTCATATATTATGCTATATACAAAAAAAAATTTTATAAAAATTAAGATCTAAGTTAGATATTTTATACTCAGATATTTTTTATAATGCTTTAGTTTATATATCTACTTTTAGCTATATATAAAGGTTTATATTTATAACTTTTTTTTTTAAAAAAAAAGATTTAATACTAAAAATAGTAGATTATAATATTTTACTTGTATAACAAAACTGTATAATTTTTATTAAAAAAATCAGCTTATATATTAAGAAAGTATTTATAGTAATTTTTTATAACCTATCTATTAGATGTATACTCACTTATTTAAATTTAAGTGCATTAATTTAACATGTTACTTTACAAGAATGTAGATATAAAAAATTCATTAGTTTAGATACTGTTATATTCTAAAGCACATTAAATTAGTATATATATTTATTTGACTTGAATCAGAAGTATTAGAAGAATGAGAAAAATAATTAATAATATTATACTATTATTTATTATATTTTAAAAATTAATTTATTTATTATTATTTTATACAAAATTGTCTATTAGAAGCTAAAAAGAATGTGCATAAGCTATTTATTTTTTATCAAACATCTACTAAGATAAAAAATTTCAATAAAACATTTCAAGCTAATGCCTATTATCAAGATATATTTATAGTTAAAAAAAATAAAAATAAACTAATTATTTATTTTCAAATATCTGCAAAGATGTGTTATACTTTTAAAATAAATATAGTTGTTTATTATAGGTTTAGAGTTAAAAAAGATGAGTATAAAGCATTTATTCATTTTTAAAAATCTGCTAAATAGGATCTAACAAAGAACATATTAAGTTGGTTGTTGCTACAAGAATAGAGTTGAAATTAAAAAAGATAAACATGTTTCTTTACAATACATTTGCCAAAAGATGACAATTACATTTATTATATCTCTTTATATAATGTAATATCTAAAAATCATTTTGAATTAAACTGCATCTGCATACTTTTTATTGAGTATTAGAATATTCACTAATTTTTCTACATATTATAATTTTTTTTTAATTATTAATAACTTATATTGATATATTTAAAATTATTTTTTATTATAAGTTTCTTTTTTTTTTTGTAAATCTAATTTTAAACTTGTTATTTTAATTACATTATTCAAATAACATATTTAATATTCAGATAATAGTTTTGTTTAGTAACATTCATAATAGTATTATTGTATCAAAGCTTTTTATATTAAATATAAATTATATTAAGAAGAAGTATAGTAAAATAAGTATTTAGTTATCCTAATTACTAGGTCATATAATTCTTTTTATTATTTCAAGAAATTTTTTGCTAATATGCTAACTAAAAATTATACAGTAGTAATATTTTTACAGCTAGTTAACAATACATAATATATGCATATTTTAGTAAAGCTATAACTTTAAAAATATTAAATATTTGTTTAGTCTGGTTCTAAACTAATACTAGTCTAGCTTTATAAGTTTAATATTAGTTTAATGTTAATTAATATAAAGCAAACACTATAACTGTTTTAATTATATACTAGATATATACTAGATATATACTGTATATAAATCTAGATTTATTAATATATATGATTATTAATCATATAAATTAGTTAGTTAGAATAAGATTATGGGTCTAGTTTTTGAACAGTTTTCTGAAAGTTTAGTTTTTATAAACTATAAGTATTTGCAAATTAAATATTTTAGATGCTATAACTATATGTATCAATTGTCTAATTGTCTATTGCTATCTAAATTATCTAAATTTATTTTATTAGTTATTAATTAGTTAACTCAGCTTATGTTTTATATAATTTTATTAGTTGTCAACCAGCTAACACTCCTCATATTTTGTATTACTGAAATTTTAGAATATATTAAAATAAACAGTTATTTTAAAAATATACTCATATACTTGTCTGATATATGTATTAGAAATAATCTAATGATATAATAAAAATTGCAATACAGTATATTTAAATAGACAATACTTTTAGTTAAATTACAGATATGACAGCTAGTATAAAACTATTAGCAGATTACTTAAATTAGATACCAAAATTATGTATATAGCTAGTTGTACTTTTTAATGTAAAGGTAGCTTCTTTGAGGCCTTGGTCATAAGTCCCTATATTCTATTACTGAATAAAAAGTCTTAGTTTTAAAAAAGACTAGTTTAATATATATAAAAAAACAAATATATGCTACTAATATTAGAAATAATTTTTATATTTGTTTACAATAATTAGTAAATTATAATAATATAATATTTGTTCTTTAATTTAAAAAAAAATATATATATATAAATTTAAATAATACAATAATACAAAATAATAATTTTTACTATTTAAAAAGATGCACTACTAAGTTAAAATCTTTAGTAGATTTTTAGTATAATAGTATAATTTATTATATATACAATAATTGTAAAAACAAAAATAGTTTAAAAAGCAAAAAAACAAATAAATTTAATACTTAAAAAATTCTAACCAATAAATTTAAAATTATTATCAACTTAATTTTAGCTCTTTCAAGACAATAAACTAATAAATACAATATAAAATTTAAAAGTTAAAGATATTACTATTTTAGAAACAAATAAAAAAATAATTGCAAACCAAATTATAAAATTTTAAAAGAAAACATTATATATAATTAGATTGTTGATTATATTATCAAAAAGTTAAAAGTTTTATATATACTATTATTCTTAAATTACATCTAATAAAAACAATTTACAGAAGCATTCTAATCTTAATAAGTATAGAAATACATTTGCATTAAAAAGATTTAAATACAAAAAATATATTAAAATTAATATAAATTTAGATATAAATATTGCAATTATAATTTACAATTATTAGCAAATTTATTTAAAGCTAATTCAAAAATAATTTAATACAAATGCATTACATTTTATTTAATTATATGCAAAATACTTAAGTGCAAATTAAATTTATAATTAATTATTAGCAAATAATTTTATAATTAAAAGCATTTATACAAATATACAAGTTTATTTTTAGTATAAAATTTTTATTTCTAATCTTTAAATAAAAAATTCAAAAATAAAGTTGAAAGTGCTAAACAGGTTCTTAATAAATTAGAAAGCTATTGTGAAATTGTTTTATTAGATATTGATTATTAATATTTAGTATTTGCAACTGTTTTTTTAAAATTAGCAAACAAAGTTAATACTATTCTTATTAACTTAACTTATAATACAAACTGTTTTAATTAGGAACTTTATATAGTAATTAGAAAAATAGATAAAATTAGTTATTTATTAGCTTATTTGTTAGTTAAGCCATTAGCTAATTTGCAACAAAAAACTTAAGCATATACTAAAATTTTAATTAGTTTTTTAAATATTTTGAAAATTAATCAAATTAATTCAAAATAAACTTTTATTAACAAAAAATGATTACAAATTAATAGTTTTTAATATATATAAAAAAGTGCCAAATTACAATTATGTTTTTGACATATTGAAAGAGCTTTTAAAACTAAGCTTAAATATAAAAAATGTTTTAAAAAAATTAATTATACTGCTTAAGTAGCATTAAAGCTTATAATAAATATAATTTTATTAATGCTAAATAATATCTATTTTATATTCTAACATTATTTATCTTCAAATTTGTTTAGTAAAATATTACTAAAAAATTTTAAAATTTATAGTTAAACATTATAATTTTTATTCATTAATACTAACATCAAGTAAGCAATTTATTTTAGTTAATAAAATTCAGTATAATTCTGTTTATAAAATATATATATTTTGTTATTAATATAATTTAGTTGATTATAAAGCTATATGTAACTTAACTGATATTCAAAACCTATATAGAATCTTTGAACTAAATTACAAACTAATGAATTAATATATTTATAAATCATAATGCTAAATAAAGATTATTGGCAAATATTTAAATGATCTTTTCTTAAAATTACAATGTATTCTAAAATGATTTAATTGTTTAAACAATTTATTTATACTATATGTTATATGTATTTAACAATTATTAACTTTATTCAAATAGTCAAATATTATCATCTTTTAGATTAAAATTTGTTAATAAATGACACAGTATTGAAAAATAGTTAATAAGTAATATAAAATATATAGCTAATATTACAAAAAGATTTGTAATTGTTCTTATTTTTAGAATAATGGATTTTTATTATATAAATACTTAATTAATAAATAGAAATTAGTATATTTAAATTTTTCTTTTAATGTAAGAATGTTAAAAAGAAATGTGATATATTATTTTCTTTAATTTAATATAGAATCTAAAAATATTTATTACTTGAATTTAAATTATTACTAATACAATAATTTAAATTAGAAATAGTTAAATCAATAAAAAATATTTAAAAAATATAAAAAATTTAGTAAAAGAAAGTTAACAAATAAAATTAATAAAAAAAATCTACAAATAGTATTTTAAAATACTGAAATACAACTAAAAAATCTTAAAGATAAATAAAATTGATAAAAATTTTAAAACTTGGACAATAAGAAAGCAAAAAGAATTTGAAAAAGCAATATTAATTATTAAAAATAATGGCAAAACTAAAAAAGTGCAAGATATTTTTGATAAATATTTTCAAAATATGAATCAGTTTACTAAAAATACTAAGCAATTAAAATATAAAAAAAAATTTAAAAACTTAGACTGATAATATTGTAACAGCAATGCTTATAAACAGAGCAATATTTGCTTTTAGAATTATATATTATTACAATATTTATAATTATTTTTTTGCTGTAATTCTTACTTCAAATGCTATTTAAGTTTTTTTTAATCTTGTATTTATATTATCTAATAAAACAGTAGCTTTTAGTAAAATTAAAATTATTTTATTTGTTAAAACTAGTTTTTCTAATAAACTTTAATATTAAAATACCTTTTTGCTTTTAGTTATAACTGTATTTTTTTTAAAAATTATTATTTTAACAGAATCCAAATAATTTGTACTATATAATGTTTAACTTTTAGTATTATTTTTAATAAAATCTAAATATTTTGTCTACTAATATTGCAATTAGTAATAAGAAAAATATGCATATTATAATAATATATGCATAAATATATATAAATAAAATTATATATATATATAAAACTAATCTTTAGTTGCAATATATTTAGGTTTTTGTTTTTATAATAAATTATAATTTACAAAATTACATCATTGTTTACTAAGTTTAAGGCATTCTTAAATATGTTTTAATTAATAAATACAAAAATTATCTTATTTTTATTTATGACTTAAAAAATTTGCAATTAATTAAGTATTTAAAAAAATTGCTTAACTATCTGTTATAAATCCTAATTTCAAAGTTAAAAAGTTATTATTTTATTTTTTATAACCACTATTGCAACCATAGCTAATTATATAAAGAATAAAAATTTAAATATTTGGTTTATCAGAACCTTTAAAGGTTTTAAACTCTGTTTAAGTGCTTTTTCTTAATCCTTTGCTATATTGTATTGCCTATCAGAATTAAACTTTTATAGCCAAATATTGTTGTTATCATGATTAGCTAAAAATAATTATACTATATAGAAAGTACTAGCATTATTAAGTTTAAATATTAATATTAGTTAACTAAGTTGATAAATATTCTATTAAATTAAATAAAATTAAAAAATTAAATGTTAATAATAACAAAAAAGAAAATAATAATCAAATGCAATTTAAAAAACAAATTAATTTTAAAATGAATTATAAATATTTTAGAATAGATTATATAAGTGCCATTATAAGAAAACCTGTTATCAAACTTTTAATTATATTTTGTACTAAATATAATTACTAATAAATTAATATAGATTAAGTCTAATATATAATATAATTAAAAACCTAATAATAGGTTTTCTCTTGATAGCATTCATATAATGTTTCTTACTCTTTTATATTTACTTGATTTATTTCTTACTATATTAATATATAACAATATTAGAAATTCTTTTAATAGATATTTTAAAGCTATTAAATTTTAATAAATTTTTTGGAATGAATACTATTTAAAAAAAACTAAATTTTTAATTTTGAATTATTATTAAGATTATTTATTCTAAAAACTTTAATTAATAATATATAATTAAAAGTATATATACAACTAATTATATAATATATATTACTATTAGATTTTTTAAAGTTAGATTTAATGCACAAAATTTTAGCATATCTAATTTGCTTTTTTTTTCTTATGAAAATAGTATAATATATTTATATTATAAAATTTTTGATTACTTTAAAAGCACTAGTTAAGTTTTGTTAAAATATTTGGTTTTTCTTTTAGTAGAATTAATATATAGTAAATGTTAAACTTTTTCTCAAAATGTTAATTTTATACTAGACTACTGATTGCAAAATAAGACTAAAAACTTTACTTATCTTGTATAGTTCAAAATTTATAAATTGTTTAAGATTTAACTTCAAGAATTTTATATATTTATCTATAAAATTTATTTGATTAGTAAAATATATAAATGCATATAAATAAGATAAAGAAAAGTTTTATTGAGAATCAGAGATAAAGCATTATAGTTACAATTGTAGCAAAATAATCAGATTCTGATAAAAAATAAATATCATATTATAGTGTAATTTGCATTATATACAGTCAATTAAAACAATGCAGATTATTACAAAACTGTAAAGATTTTATATAATAGCTATATATAATGTATAAAGCTGTTTAAAATATAAAATATTAAAGATTTCTAATCTGGTTTTTTGAAACTAATGTATTAAAAATGTTGAGATAAGATTGGTTTTAGTAGTTAGAGATTGTATAATATTGTGTTTGATCAGAAAATATTAGTGTTAGCTATTATAAAAATATTTAAATGTTTTAGTAATTGAATAATTTGAAAGTTTAAAGCATATTTGTTAAGATTATTAATAATAGAATTTGGATATTAAAATATATTAATAGCTAATTATAAATTGTTTTGAAGCTGTTGCAATCTAATATATATAAAGATTTCTAATAAGTTAAGATTGTTAATTTATAATAGAAAATTAGTAATATAATGTTGAAGTTATTGTAGATACATATTATACAGATATAGATTAAACATAGTGCTATTATAAATTAAGCATAATAAGTGAAATTTGTGTTTGACTACTGTTAGGTATTTAGCAAGTATATTATTGTATATAGAGTATAATATAATAATATTATGTATTTGTATTTGAGTATAGATATAATAATAGTGTTAATAATATAAATAATTTGTTTGTTTATAATTTTTTTTGTATTAGCAATATTTGTAAATTAAAGTGTTTTTTTTCAAATAATCTTAATTTGTTAGATTTGTTTATTGTTAAGTATAAACTAATAATTTAAAAATTTAAATAGTTGGCTAGCTGATATGAATTTGAGAGTAAAGTTAAAAAATTAAATATTAGATATAGATAAATTAGAGATGAAGGTAGATTTGATAACATTGATCTAGATATTAGTTATTAAATAGAAAAATAAAGCAGTTTGAGTAATTTGTTCTAGCTTTTGTTTTGTTTTTGTTATTTAGAATGTATTATTTATTTATGCTAATACAGATGTAGAAGTATAAAAATTTTGAAATCTGAATAGTTGAAGATAGGTTTTTCAAGTTATAGACAATATATAGCCTTTATGTTTTAATATAATTTTATAAATAAGTAAATTATAATAAATATATCAGAATAAAGACATAATTGTTTCTTTTTAGTTTATTAATTATATATGAGTTAGTTAAACTAAAATTAGTAATTATTCTATTTTAGTAATCTGTTAATAAGTTAGTAAGTATATTTACTAGCTTAGATAACATATTGATATTATTAAATGCTTTTTCAAATAGGTTTAAGTTTACTAAGTTATATGCTTTATTTATATTTTGAGATATAAACCAAAACTGTTTAAAGTTGCAAAATGCATTCTTAATTATATTATTAAATATATAAATAGGTATAACAATATTGCTATCTGACAGAGCAATGTAATTATAAGATGACAAAATTTTATATTTAATAAATATTTGGTTTAACCAGTTTGTAAGAAGTTTTGTATATAATTTTTTATCATATTCAAAGGAACTAATAAGTCTAATATTGATTAGATTGCATTCAAAATAGGTTTTTTGAATATTGAAAAGATTCTACTCTTTTTCTATTATTTTAAAATTTGAATTATAATGATATATTTATTTAATAAAATTGTAATTGCTTAAAAAAAATATATTTGCATATTTTAACATTTTATAACTAATGTCTAATAGATTATAAGCTTTGTTATTTGGAAGATAAGCCAATGTTTTAGTTACTTCATTAATAGTAAATTCTGTAAAAATATTATTATACTAATAAGAATCAATATATAGTTTGAAATTATATTTTTTTTTTAGTTAGATTCAAAGATTTATTAGTTGGTATGTTTGTAAAATGTTTATTAATTAAAGTGTTATTAAATGTGAAGTTTAATATCTTGTAGGTTAGTAATTATATTATTGTTAGTTTTAATATTATTAAATTAAACAGAATTCTTATATTGATTAAGTATGCTATTAATCATTAATCTTGAATTTGACTAAAGTTTGAAGCATCTTTTGGCAATATTTTTTTTGTAATCTTAAGCAGTTATACTAGTATTTTATTAAGATTCTTGAAACTAAATACATTTATAATTACATAGAATTTTCTAATACTCAAGTCTAGCATTACTTGGCCACCTTATTGGTACTTAAGTGCAACCTGTCACACTATCTCAGTTAGAAATAGACCACTCATCTAACTACTTAAAGCCATATCAGAAAGGTCATCTTCTTTCTGTGACAAGCATATTAATTGTTTTCAAAACTTTTTCCTTTATTCAGTTTATTTTTTCTACTTTCTTTTCTTTTTCTTTTTTCTTTGCTGCCTTATTTTTTTTTGCTCTTTTCTTTGAACTTCTTTTAATTCAAATACCTTTTTTCATCTTATTTGTTATACTAACTTCCTTTTTCCATTCTTGTACTTTTCTATATCAAACTTTCCATACTTGATCGAAAAATGTATTCCACATTGTTCTTGTTACTATACCTATGCATTTTTGTGTTGCCAGTCTATTTAAAATCTGACTGATCTGCTTTTCAACCTTATTCATTGTTAGCCCTTTTATTAAAGCTATCCTATTAGCAATTTCCTCTGCTTCTGTTTTCCCAAATAATGCCTTATATAGTACTAAA
>CAJVQA010003232.1:0-19960 GCA_910591915.1 Cetraspora pellucida
ATACTAAATAATAATAATATAATAATAATAATAATAACTAATAATAAAATAATAATAAATCGTTCTATAACAATATTTATATAAAAGATTGGTCTTATTTAATACAAAATTATTTTTGATATAAAAAACTTAAAATAGATATATATAGAATCTTTTTTTATTTTAGTAAAGTTTATTTCCAAAGTAAGTTAACTTTAAGGTCTAATAATTAAAAATTAAGCTTATTTTAGTATTACAAAAAAATATTGAAAATTAGAAACTTTAAACAGTAAACATATATATAAATAGGTTTTATGTATAATAATTTGTAAATAACTTGCAAGTAAAACCTTTAAATAAACAATAACTAAAGTTATATATATAACTAATTATAATCATATTAATATACAAAATATAATATCTTTCTTTTATATTGGTAAAAACTAAAAAACACTTAATAAAAACTATAAAACTAAAGAATTTTCTTTATAAAACTGAAAAAAAAACATATAAACTTTAATTAAAAAAATAAAAAGTTATATTAATAAAATTATAACTTTATTTAACTATAACAAATTTATTAAAAAAAACTTTTATTTATTATTTTTTATTAATAACACTAAATTATACCAATGATGTTTAACATTATATATATATTTAAATAGTTTGCTAATAAAGTTTAGAGTTAAAAAACCTGAACTATAGTAAAAATATAAATTTAAATTTTAATTAGAATAAAGTTTTTGAAAATACTAAACATTTTTATTTAGTATTTATAACATGCATTAGCTAGTACATTTCTGAAATATAGCAATTATTATGTTAAGCATCATTGATGTAATTTAGTAAAACTATTTTTTATTATTTTCTATTATATTTAAAAGATTTGCTATTTATCACTACTGGTAATTATTATCAGTGTATAATAAAATAAAAGTTTACTATTTAACAAAATTATTTTATGATTCTAATAAAAAAAATTTGTTGTGAAATTCTGAGTATAAACTTTTTTTTATTCTAATACAAACTTTTAAACCTTATCTAAATATTAAAAAAATCGATTTTTGCTTTGATAAAAATTTAAATTTAAATATTATAAATCATTAGTAATAATCACCAGTAATTATTATTAGTGATAAAACAAAGTAATTTTCTATATCTAAAATATTAATTATAAACTTATTTTTTAGATCTTAACAAAAAATTTTTTATAAAATTTAAATATAAAATATTACTTTAACAGATTGCAAATTAATACTTATGTATACGTAATACACTGTATAAAATTAAAAATTCTCATAATAATATATAAATTTTTAAAAAATTTATAATAGTATTACTTTTATTAATTCTGTAATATGCCAATCAAACAACGAAAACCAAACCCTTACTTATGAATAGGGTAAGAATAGGTTCAAATTTTTACAAGAATTTTTTTTTGTTAAAAGCCAAAAGGTGGTTTCATAATCGAAAATTTGAGATATCGGTTGGTTTTGATATTGCCCGTGTGTATACAGCCCGTGTACAAATAGAAATTGTCTTAATATAAAGTAAATTTTTACTACGTACTATAAACTCTCAAAATAATAAATACTTACTGTAGTATTATTTAATACCTATCGTTATACATATCGATATATTATTTCAAAATTTATCTAATTATAGGATCTTCATGACTAACATAGTACGTAAGCAAAAGTTATGCAGCAATAAATAAGTTGATTTATTGTACGTATGAGATTAACAAAAACTATCTGCATGTGATAACCGTGAATAACCATAAAGATTCTTCATGGTTATCATATGCATTTTATAATGAAAAGTAAAAAAACCATGAGCCAGAATTATGAAGTGTGTGTTATTTCGGGACACGCATGGGCGTTATTCCTTTCCATAACGAGCTCGCTTGTAATTTAAAATTTTATAAGTTTAGTATAAGAAATGCCGTGAATTCTAAAGTTTCCTATTTTTCTTCCGCCAGTTCGTTATGAAGAGAGTTACTATATACTATTTTTAGGGGGCACGGAATTTACGGTAAACTCGGCGCAAATACACTTGGAGAGTCAATTGTATTTGATTATATTCTTATTGTTCAAAATTTCAAAAAACTTTTATTGTACACCCTCAAAATATATACAATATTAGGTTATTGGACCGAACTGGTCAAATTGGTCAACTGGCCGGATTGACGACCGTTTACCGCCTGTGTCAAACTGTCATTAATATAGTCAAAGCATGTGATTATAATAATCATCGAGACTTCTTTTTAATTCTGTACCAAATAGATTAATTGTAAATTAATAAAATAGCTAGAATAACGATAATAATGATAATGCACTTCCGTTGCCTAATATTATAAAAATAAATATTATTAAAGTTTGCCAAAACTTTAATCTAAATTAGTGTGTAGCTTAGCTATTAATAGAGGTTTTATTTAGCCATAAAAGAAAATGACTATGTTAGAGGCTACTACCGAACTCGCTATGTTTCAAAACCCCGCATTAACGTAATCGAGAGTAAGAGAACCCTTTAGATTCCCCTTGTAACCACAAGCATTTATAGCAATAGTGACGTTTCTAAGTGCGTAAAGACCACCAGATTACGTCATATGATAAAACAATAAACTTATAGGCTGAAGTTGTATTTCAAAGCCCAAAAGCCAATCCAGTTAGACTAAACTGGTAAATAAATGGTTCGTCAGGTTGAATGTGACTATTGTATTGAGAGGTTTTAATTAGTTCGTGAACATATTTTATGTAACCTAATAGTCGGGAGTTACCACAAATAATTGAACATATGACCTTTTTTGTATTAAACCATTTCTCACGTGAGCATTGTCTTATATGCAGATGACCCTTTGTCTGGGGCGTTTTGTTTGTACTTTACTAATTTGGATCATTCCCACGATAGTCAAATCGGATGTATTACAATAAAGGTTTTTTACGCACATGTTAAAGTGGCTTTTATAAAACGGTTTTCAAGTTTTTAAACAGTAATATATGTACATCGTACGTGCATACGGAAATACTTATTTGTGAGTGAATCAAAAAAGGAGACAATTTAAAATATTCTAGTACATAAAATTAGAAATTTAGGTTGGAAAATTCAAAGCCATGGGAATAAGTAATCATTTACTATATGTGAAATTTCTTTCCTATCATGTTTTATTAGCACTTAATAAGAGGTTTAAACACTCATTTTCTTATATTTTCGCTTTTTTTCGTTTTTTTTGCCAGTTTTTCTTCGCTTTGCGCACGTGTCGGACTAATCCGGGACATGCAAAATTTACGCTTTTCAACTGGTAATTTCCATTTTTAGGTTTGTGTTACCAGCACAAATAAGTACCCGCCCGTGGTGAACGTGACGGTATAAAAGAAAAAAAAAAAAGATACAATACGAAATTGTACTCATTTGTTCTTTTCCTGATGACAACTTACAAGTATCTCAAAGGTAAAAATGTCGGAATTATTGGTTGTCCCTTTAGTGGTGGGCAGGTAAGTTATTTGCTTCAAAAGTTCAACTATTTAAAACGAAAGTTTTATTCTTTATTAATAATTATTTAAAAAGCCCAAGGAAGGTGTGGACGAAGGTCCTATAAAGATGGTTGAATATGGTCTAATAGATCAAATTTTAGAAATGGGATGGAATGTGGAATTCGACGGCCATCGTAAATTAACTGATCTTAAACCAGCTGATGATCCTAATATAGGAAGACTCAAAAAACCTCGATATGTTTCGCGGGTGACTAAAGCAGTTGCTGATGCCGTCGAATCAAATCTTAGAAGGGGGCAGTTGGCACTTACTCTTGGAGGTGATCACAGCCTTGCCCTAGGCACGGTCTCTGGTACCCTCTCCGTTTATCCCGAAGCTTGCCTTATCTGGATCGATGCTCATGCGGTATGAATACGTTTTCAAATTTAATATGATTATTTGACTCCCTATTATTTTACGACAATTTTTTTGCATTCTGTTTTATTATAAATAACAACTAATAGGATATTAACACTCCTGACACTACCGAATCTGGTAATTTACATGGTTGTCCTGTATCCTTCCTGCTGGCAGTTGACGACTTGATTCAGAAGAGAGTATCTGAATTTTCATGGTTGAAGCCTCGACTCCGACCTGATAAACTTGTGTATATTGGATTACGAGATGTTGATCCACCAGAAAAAGAGATTTTAAAAAAATACGGAATCAAAGCTTTTTCTATGTACCATGTAGATAAGTATGGTATTGGCAAGGTTGTGGAGATGGCCCTTGATGCGGTGAATCCCAAGAGAGATCTTCCTATCCATCTTAGTTTCGATGTTGACGCGCTAGATCCGACAGTTGCACCGAGTACTGGTAATAAATGCATAATACTTAATACTTTCCATTTGAATTATGATGCAATTTTCTGAATGATTATATTTATTTGATTATAGGTACTCCGGTTCGTGGTGGATTGACCTTTAGAGAAGGACATTACATCTGTGAAGCAATTCATGAAACTGGTCTTCTTGTCTCAGTTGATTTAATGGTACGTAATCTATGACTTCAGTGTTTACCTTAATATTAACGCTTATTTTTATTTTACAGGAAGTGAATCCATCCCTTGAAGATGAAGTAAGTGTTTTTGAAACAGTAACGGTTGGATGCTCATTGGTTCGCTGTTGCCTTGGTAATTATTCTATTCTTTTGCTATGACTTTTTATAATTATTATTTGGCAATAGTTAAATATTTTTTATTCATACTGTAGGTGAGACTTTACTGTAGAACTACGAAAAATGTGTGTGCATAGTGTAATTTCGAACCGGGTTATAGTTAACCGGGTCACCCGTGTCCAAAACGGTTCAACCGGATCAAAAATTTACAGCTCGGGTCAAAACGGTTGAATATGTAACCTCTAAAAGTCTGTTACTTATTACATAGAAAACATACAATTTAAACATATTATTATTGCATTACAGCGCATTTGTAAACTTCACCCAAATTTTTTGAAAAAGTTTGACTAATGGTTGAGTCAATTTAATTTGACATCACATATACAAACTAGAGTTATTATGATAATTGTAACCCATCTTCACACCATTTAATCCATCTTTCCACTATATCTGCCTAATTTCTCTAATCCCACAAATGCGCTGTAATGGTATTGTGAAAATAAACACCCTTTTTTTCTTACTAATTTATCTAAATGTTCAATCCCGCTAATCTGGATTTAAAAAAAAGTTACAAACTTTCGGAGGCTACCAAACGACTATCTATTGCGAGAATTTTGCTAAAAATTTTTCTTTTGTATAAGCTTTCATTATGATATTCTTTGCTTTGCTAATATGTAATACACTGTGTGTTCGACACGTTCGATAGTACCCGGTAATTCGTAGCACCGGGTTCGGGTTATGTAACGTGACTGCGTGAATAAAATTATAATTACGTACGTACGAAAAATGTCGTAATAAATTAAAATACACTTTTCCTTTCGTAATACCTTCCATTTAATAATAGTAAATTATTACGTAATTACGAAATGATTTATTTAGTTGCTTTATTACATATTTTGTAGTTAAAAAGTTATGACTACGCACATTTTACGTAATAATCTCTACAAAGGGTCAATAAGGATAGAGCTTCTTCAATAGTTTTCTTTGTACCTTTGATATATTTCATTGTACCTTCTGTCGCTCATTCCATTTGTAAATAAAATCCAACAACTTAATGCTTATTATCTGAGCTATTTGCGGCAGTATATAACCAACGTACCGTATAGTGCTGCATATAGTACCTGGGGACCCGGTTTTTTTAAATAGTGAATCGACCATTTAGGGCAACCTGCACATGTTTGGCATTAGGAAAATGAGTGCTTGTTACGTTGTGTATGTTTCCTTGTGGTGCTTATTAGGTGGAAGTACCTAAATGATACTCCAGTTCAAGTATAATAGCCAAGGAAATAAAACGCGTATTCCAGATCGGCACATATCCCAATATTTTGAATAAATTAACAACTTCATTCCGCAACGAGTACGACGAAGAGAGAATACACTAAATGCATCATCATTTCTAAGTTTATGTCTTTGATGTTGTTAGTCGAAATACCTTATTGTCAAATATTTGGACAATTTTGTGTCGAAATATATCATGTCAATTCTAAAATACAGTAGTTCTAAATTAACGATAGAAAGGGCTTATAAATTAAAGTAACTAATATTTGAATTGATAGTAATTCGGATCCAATTTATAAACATTTAGCATAGTGAGTGCTATGTAAAAGAAAAAAAAAAACATAAAATGTAAGAAAATTTTCAAGTATCATTTGGAAAAGCTTATATAATTAAACCTGCTTGATAGGGAAAGCAACCGTTTTTTGAATCAAATTTATTTTAAAAGGTATATCGATATAGTGAAATTTACAAAATAAACAAGTTCAAATATTATTGCATTAACCTGCGCTAAATTGATGTCGAGTTATGAAGTTCTTCCAGGTCACAACACTATTCACAGGTTTGTATTTATACTATCGTATTATTTTTTTTTTCGATAATATCGAATCGAACTCTACCCTCGAAAATTTTTTTAAAAACCAGCCATTCATGATTTTCGCCTTCAAACCGTTTTCAACCGGTTCACCGATTTCATTATATGAGTAATCCAGGTAACGATTTTGCGTCCGGTTCGGACTCTTGATTTCGTAATTTGAGGTGATTTGGTTAAAAGTGGATTTGTAATATTACCGACATGTAGATACCAATAAATCATAAATTTGATCCGTTTATTCCATTATTTTTGCATTCACACGAGTACCATGTGGCTTCCGGGTTACATATACATCAATTTATAGTTCATTTGATATGGCTATTGGAACCGTTACATTTGTAAAGGGGGAATTTTCAATTTATGAAAATTTGAAGTGATTTATTATGTAATTCGGTTTTGTTTAAGATTTAGTAAAGTTTTATATAATAATATATATATTTAGAGAATTGAATTTTCACACCTTTTTTTTGATGTCACCTCCCTGTAATTTGAATTATTTATAAGTTTTTAAAATGTTAGTCGAAGGCATTTCAAAGTTTTTAAAAAAAATCTTTGCCGTGATTTTTGTTTTGAAATTGAAGGTACTCCTAACCGGGGGTAGTGTTACAAATCGTTGGTGTCTAAAAAGTTCAATCGATTAGTTGTCAACTAACCAACTACCCGATTTATTTCGATTTGTATCACTAACCAGGGGTACCGAAAATTCACAATCACGATCAGTTAAATTGTTACAGATAAACAATTGATTGTGAAATAGTTGTAATTAATTAATTGCATAATCCTGTAATCATAATAAGAACTTTAATTTTGACGTCAAAGATCAGCAAGTTATTATATTTACAAACTGCAGCAAAAATTGCAATTGATCAATTGTAGCTGTGTCACCAATCAACAAATAATTGCCCTCACAATCTCCTAACTAAATTTGATAATAGTTTTATACGTAGAAATTTACCAAATTTTGTTAGGTAAATGACAAGATACTTTTGATTAAGGCTTTAAAAAGTTTGTTATAATTTTTATTTATTAGATGTTTTAAACGTTAGTTTAGTAATATAAAATTTGATATTAAATATATAAAAAATTCGAATAAAGTAAATATATGACAATAATATATTTGCACTTTTTAAAAAAATAATAAAAGGATTTAAGATAAAACATAAGAAGCTAAAACAATATCTCTTCCGAATTGCTCATATTTTACGTTTACTAACTTTGGCAAATCATCATTAACTTCTTCCTAAAAATAAAATAAAATAAAAACTTATTACTCATTATATAATATAGTAATTAATAAACCAATTAACTTATTTTATATATTACTTCTATTTGACTGTTTGTTGAATTTTCATCAATAGCTAAAATTCCATTTGCACCAACAAATACGGGTGCAATAGTAACAATCAATAAATCTACCACGTTACTTTTTAAAAAAGATTTGATTATCTTAGCACCACCTTCTACCATTAGTCGACGAATTGAAAAAGGTGGTAAACATAATATTGATAAAACATGAGGAACTGAAAGTTGCCCTAGTATATATTCATTGAATTTAATATAATAACTAAAGCACTTTTATATAAAATAAAAAAAATATTAATATACCATTTTTGTTAGTTTCAATTGGAATAACCACTGCTCCTTCTTGCTCCAGTAACTATATAATAGATATAAAACTTCAGATAATAGCTATGTAAAGATTTAATAATAAATAAGTACCTTTCTTTTATCAGAATCATGCTCATAACTAGTAAAAATTAAAGGTGATTTATATCCATTCGTCTTGGATTGTAACAATACTTTTGATGAAAGAGGAAATCGTAATTGAGAATCTAGTATTATTGGTCTTGGCTGACTAATTGTTGATTCTAGTTCATCAGGACCTAATAATCTTGCTACAATTATTAAAATTAATAAAAATCAGTAAATAAACTTTGGAAATATTTTTATTTATACCTTTTGTAAATTAAAATGCTTAATTTTTGAGCAAAAATATCCTAGACAACTACCAGGTTAAATTTGAATTTCTTTTAAATTTTATGGATTTATAAAGTTAAAATAAAAAAATCATTAAATTTAACCTGGGATAGAGACCTGCATTGGGTCTCGAAGCCGGGCCTGAAGCAAACTTTTACAATTGCGTGCCAGAGCGGGCCTAAAATTTTTCAAATTTTAATAATAAATTTTGCGCGCTGAGCCGGGTCGGGCAGCTTGAAGTATATATATATGCAGGCCGGCAAAAAAATTTAAAACTAAGTGCGGGCCGGCCGGACCACAAAAATAGGTAATTTGCAGGCCCTAACCTGGGATATTTTTATTCAAAGTTTTAAAAAATTTTAAATCTATCAAAACAGGTGCCATCTTGCTAAATCTAATAACCTTTTTTTTTTTTATTAAATTTTACAAATTTATAAAATTCAAATAAAAAAGTTTATTAAATTTGATTTAATAATTGCTAAGTTATCTAAAACTTTAAATAAAAATATTTTACCAACTATTGAATCAAATTTAATAAATCTTTTTTTATTTTAAATTAATAAAATTCAAGTTAAAAAATTTATTAAATTTGGTCTAGTAATTGCTAAAATATTTTTTTGTATAAAGCTTAACAAAACTTGCAGCTTTTATTTTGAGATATTTTAAAATGTTTTAAAACTTTAAACAAAAATATCAGTAAGCTTTATTTATTTAAATCTATAACTGTATAGAATTTAACTAAAAAAACTTCATTGCTAAGATATCATTACTCAAAGTTTAAAACAAATTTGATACGACCTCTGTTAATAAATATTTGAACTTTTTTTACCTTTGAGTAAAGATATTTCAGCAACCATCAGGTAAACTCAATAAGCCTTTTTTATTTGAATTCTATGAATCTATAAAATTCAACTAAAAAAAGCTTATTGGATTTGACCTAATGGATGCTAAAATATTTTTATTCAAAGTTTAAAAATTTTAATCTGCAGGAAGTATGAATATCAAAATTTGGAGAATAAAAACCAATCCCCTAAAATTTGATGGAAAACTAATTTCAAATCAGACCTGTTAATCGCGGGTTATCATTTAATAATGTACCAATGCCGACTAATATGCCATCATGCAAAGTTCGTAATCTAGGAATAAGAAAATTAAATTTAGCTAATGAAAATAAGAACCCTTTAACACTGTAATTACCTATGCGTCATTACGAATGATTCTTCGCAGCTTAATGCTAAT
Organism: Cetraspora pellucida; assembly: GCA_910591915.1. NCBI lineage: Eukaryota > Fungi > Glomeromycota > Glomeromycetes > Diversisporales > Gigasporaceae > Cetraspora > Cetraspora pellucida. The sequence continues at coordinate 9,713 of CAJVQA010003232.1, forward strand.
TGTTTTCCATGATGTCCTGAGATTCTGCCATCAAGACTTTGCGCATAAGTAAGAGTTACAATTGGTCCATTTTTAGATTTCGGATTCACAATGTTTTCTAAAAGTGAAGAACAAAAGGACTTGGCACGATCGTGAATAGACATTAACTATATAGTAAGTTAAGAATTAACTATATAGTAAGTTAAGAATAAAGAATATAAATTGACATTTATCTTTATAAAATAATAATCTTATTATTGGTTGTAATGTAATTTATATATGACACCGATAAGGGAAAACCTATCATCAGGGGTTCAGTCTATTTGATTTTTTTTTAGGTATTGTACCCGACAAATCATGAATTTAAAAGCCTAAAGTGTGGATTTCCCTTGTTGGCATCCATATAATACATTATTAAGCACCTCTCGGTAAGGAATTTCGATATTATTCCTTAACAAATTATAGCTGTTCTAATAAATTCTGGGACAAATTATAAAATTTGCTCATTACTCGAAATCTTTTCGATCTTGTTCTGTAAACGATTAACTTACATCGTTGTCTCCGGATTGAAGGTTCGAAGACAGCGATGTAGTTTCCAGAGAGTTGGGTAATTTACAGGAAGAAACCGAAAATATTTCGGGCAACGAGCAAAATTTTTAAATTGGTCCTAGAATTTATGAGAATTGAATAATGTTAATTGCTAATTACCTAATGATTTTATTTATATCTATATATTTATTTATTTTCAGAACCTGATTTATGCTTTGCGTAGAAGACTGGGTTCTTAGGTACAGATGGACAAATTGATGAACTTTTACAGTAACAGTAAGTAATGAGTTCACTAATTTCATCCAAGTTTCCATTGGCCATCGATGAATGGCATTTTTGAATCGACAATCTTTAATAAAGTGATACCAATCCTAGCCAACCATTTTTTGCGTACTAACAAAAAAAATTTCTACAGTCACCTCATATATAATCACACCAACTTTATGGGCACCATTTTGTTGATATTACATATATTTATTTAAAAAAACTTTCTATAATCACATTACTATGTATTAAATTTTATAATCACATCTTTTTTTATCTAAAACAAACAGCGTGATTATATAGAGTAGGACGACTATAATTCACTAACCCTAATCTTAAATAAGATATATTATAAAAAAGGTGATGATATGTAAATTTATGCGAATAATCCCAGCTAATAGGAATTTGAGGGAAATTAGTACGTATAATCACCTAAAGCATAAATTGTATTCCTGATATCTATATATACATAATAAAACAATCACATCAAAAAAGTAACCCTAACTCTCAAATTTGGTATATTCTCTGATGATCTAACGTTAATTGTTAAAAATCAAGTTTACCAACTTTATGTGATACTATGTAACTGGTCAAAAGCTATATTTGGTTAAATCAGTTATAAAATTCAATGTCAACGTTTTAATTCTTTTTGACAGTTTTCATAAATTTCGGTGGTATATAACAACAATTACTCGTCGATCATACAAATAAATAGACGATCAATCTATCAATAATGTTTAGCATTCAAATTTTGTTCTCTTTAAGTTAATATGCATAAAATATTTATTCCAAGATACACGTTAATACGTACAAAACCTGTTAAATTTTCAAAAAATTTGATTGATCTCATTAAAAATAATAGATCAATTCATAATAATCATGATAATAATAGTTCAACATTTGAAAAACCATCAAAACCTATCATTATAGACACTGAAGGAAGAGATGCAGAAGATGTATGGAGAGATTACAAAACATTGATCAATACTAACAACTTAGATATATTGGATGTAACAGAGTTCAACAGGATACTTGGTGTATTTGTAAGAAATTTATCAATTCCTGGGGTTTATGGGAAAATGTTGACAATATTCCAGGATATGCGAGACTTGGCCAAAGTGAAGCCAGATGAATCTACATATAATATTATGATGTCGATGTATCTGAAGAGGAAAGATCTCAAAGGGATAAATATTTGTTTCGGTGACATGCAAAAACAAAAAATTATTCCAAACACCATAACTTACAATATAATGATAAAAGCTATTAGCAAATTTAGCAAACCTGATACTGCAATGACTCTTTATCGTGAGATGATTGAGAGAAAAATAAAGAGGAATGAAAAAACTTTCACCATGTTGTTTTGTGCATGTTCCATTAAGCGTGACGTACCTCTAGCTCATCAATTTTATAACTTTATGCTTAATGAAGGATTGCAACCAGATATTTATACTTATAATGCTTATATTAATGTAATTGCAAGGAATGCAAAAGATCTAACGGATTTACAGAAAGCGATTGATGTTATTAAACAAATGAAAGAAAAAGGTATAAAGCCGACACTAGTAACATATAATATTCTAATAAAGGGTTTACAAACAATGGGAAAACGTACTGAAGCATTACACCTTTTCGATCAAATGGAGATCGAAGGTGTAAAACCAAATTCTTCTACTTTAGAAGGGATTGGCATAACTGGATTACAAGCTTTGTTAAAACTGAGAAATACTTATAAAGTAACGCCAAGCCATAAAGACTTCAACACTTGTATGGATCAAGCTCTCAAAGAATCAAAATACAACGACGCTATGGAAATTCTTTCACATATGCAAAAATCTGGGTTTAAACCGAATGTTTCAACATATTCCATATTGATGAATGCCCATATCAGGCAGAATGATATGTTTAGAGCCATGGAATTATTTACTGCAATGAAGAATGACAATGTTGAACCTGATGATTATATTTACGCTTCCCTTATTGATGGTTTCTTGGCACATAATAATGTTGAACAGGCTTTCAAATTAGTGGATCATATGTTAGAATCCAAGGTTGAGTTAAATAAAATGACCGTAAATAGATTAATAGATACTGCTTCAAAGTCTAAGGATCCTAGATTAGTTCAAAGGGTATTTGAACGAATAGAAAGGTTAACAGTACCAAATAAAGATGCTTGTGAAAGAGTTCTCTGGCGAATAGCTCAATCATATGATGTATATGCAGTGGAAAAATATTTAAAGATAATGGATAAGCACAATCATATGATTAATAGAGAAACATTTACTGCAATAATCACTGGTGCAAGTAAAGGTGGCAACTTACCTCAGGCCAGATATTGGTATAATCTAATGATTAAACGAGGAATTGCGCCAGATCATATGTTACTTTCAATGATTATAAGAGCCCACGCTGATGCAAAAGAAATAGATAAAACTTTATCATTTTGGAATGATTTTCATTACTTTAGTATTGCGCCTGATGATGATGATATCATGTATGTACTAAAATTATGTGCGGAAACAAATCATTGGAAGGATGAAATCAGAATTCTTGGACAATTAAAGGAGTTAGGTTATGATGCTGATTCATACAAAGAAAAAATATCAGAAAAAAAGCAACAATCTAATGACGGAATTGAACCAAAGACGGACCCGGATGAAGAGTATTATGAAGAGTACGGGGAGTACCTTAAAGCAAGATTGGCTAACAAGTCGGTTATAAAGGCAAAGGAAAGAATGCAGAAATGGGTTTGGAATGTAGCGAAAATAAGTTCTCAGAGAATGGATGATAACGCTAAAATTAGAGTTGAACAATGGACTCCTTACAGGAAACATGACTGAGACAAAAGGTTAAAAATTAGCACGTACGCAATTCATTTCCATAAAATGAGATTTTTTTTTGACATTTTGAACTATCACAATCATTGAAACAAAATCTGCATTACCAAAATATTTGTTTTCATTACATTACTAATTTGTACTCATTGAAAGACGCTTAATTAAAATTAATTATTTATATATTTACGGGACATGAAATATCAAACAGGCTGCTATTAAATTTCGATTGATTGCAGTATTAAAATTGTATCTAATTATGGAAAATTCAACCGGGGTTAAATCACCACCCAAAAATTTTTCAGATCATGTGATATGAACTAATTTTTTTTTATTATCATTATTGTATTCTGTTATATATCGATATATCGTTCTTGTTATTATATATATTGTTCTTGTTATTATATTTATTTTGTTATTTATCGTTATTGTTATATTTATCGTTATTATTATATTTATTATCGTTATTATTATATTTATCATTATTGTTATATTTATCATTATTGTTATTTTTATCGTTATTGTTATATTTATCATTATTGTTATATTTATCGTTATTGTTATATTTATCATTTTTGTTATATTAATTGTAACTTTATTTTAAAGATTTTTCGTTATTTGCTAATAGAATTACAATTGATAATTTAAATGTTTCATTTGCAGAATTATGCTATATATCAATGTATTTAAATAAATACTATTTGTTATTTTTAAAGCCAAAACGTATTATGATTTCTATTTTTCCAAGTCTTTGGAATCTGCTTTTGCTTTTTAAATTGGTTACAGTTTTCTACAAATTTGCGTATTGGTCCAAAGTTCTTGTCGATATCATCAAGCCATTTATTACCATTTGGATTCAACATATTTTCTTCAAGAATTGTTTTTGTTGAATCAAGCAATTCAAAAATTTCTTGCTTTCGCTTTTTAAACAGAATTAAGTCTTGATTAATAGAATCATCATGTTCTTGTAATTGACATTTTGATATTTCTTTAATTTGATATTCCAATGCTTCTTGAGTTTGATATTCTGACATTTCTTGATTTTGATATTCTGATGCTTCTTGAGTTTGATATTCTGATGCTTCTTGAGTTTGATATTCTGATACTTCTTGAGTTAGACATTCTAATGTTTTTTGATAATTGGATTTTTTATTACATATAATTAATTTACAAATTTCAGGAGTAAGAGTTTCAACTGCAAGATAAACATTTTTTGGTAAATCTAAAAATGAGGATTTATCTTTAATTTTCAATAAAGGATATGATTCTTGATGCGTAATCTTAATTAAATAAAATGTTAAATTTTAAATTATGCAATTATAATTTCATTACATACTTACTTTTTTAAAAAATCCAGGTTCTATAGGATTACGCATTTGTACTAAATGCTTACAAAAATAAAATCGATTTAAAAGAAAATTAGAACATGAGCATACCCAAAATGAAAGATTAGTAATATGATTAGGGTTGTTCTTAATTATTTCAGTTGATAATTTTTTCCATTCAGCTCGAAAATCTTCACGCCATTTTGTTATACATCGTTCATCACGTAACAATTGTAATCGATCAATCTGACATGGAATAACTTTAGTAATAATAATATAAATAATTAAATCCAATCGTGCATAATTATAATTTGAAAAAAAATCATGCTTTAAAACTCGCCAATGGCTTTCAATAGCCATAGTACTCCATAAAATATTAATTTTTGAATTTGATGCATGTACCCAAATTTTCCACATTTCGGGATGATACCACTCATTCCACAAGTATGCCCATACATGTGGAAGATTGTTTTTATAGCAATAGTCAAATTGCTCTTTAATGCATATATTCCAAATTTGCTTTGCATTCAAAAAATTCATGCCTTCAACTGGAATCATCGGATGTTTTGAAAAATGATTATGAATCATATAAAGAATACTTTCGCAAAAATTTTTTTGACAAAAAGTCTTATTTTTATTGTCATTGTTCAATTGCTCCTGATTTCTATTATCTGCAGATGCACAATTTTGATTAATTGGTTGCCAATTAGAGTTAATAATTGAACAAAGAAGATGCGCTTCATGCACATTATAATAATTATATGCAATTCCTGTGCTAGATAATTTTTTTTTGATAGCATGTAATGCATGCCAATAACATAATTGGACCTTTGCATTAGTCCAAATTTGGTTAATAGCAGTAATCTGTCCACGATCTTTGTCAGTTAAAAATATTTCAACGTCATACATTCCATTTTCTTTTAAATAAAACAACCATTTTGCTATTGCATTTGTTTTGCCATGTGGATGCTTTGGCTCAAGAAAAAAATAAGACAGTGGAAATCTGACACTGTCAATAATTCCAAGAGTAGCATATAACTCAAACTTTAATTTATTGGTTCCATATGTAGCATCTACAACAATTGTTTTTGTAACATGATCAGGTAGTATATATAATAAAGGCGTAGCAAAAGCTAACAAATGTTCATCCTGATAAAGAAGCTGAAAATTTAAATGATTTTTTAAATATAGTTGAGCAGATTCTAATTGATTATCTGATAATTTGTATTCTTTTGTAGCTATTTTTTTAGACCAATAATATACTTGATGTCGAGTAAGCTGCAAAAAACCATCGATTTTTTCTTTTTTGATATTCTTATACAGCTGTGGAACAGTTAATAAGTTATTCCTTATTATAGAATTACGAATTTGTATAGTAACATTCTTTGTTTCAGGTGATGAATGAAGAAAATGATAAATATTAACTACAACTAAATTATTTAATTGATCAATATTAATTCGAATAGTACCTCCACAGTCATGACGCTAAATTCTAATTGTAGTATCACGTTGATTAGTTCGTGGTTTCTTATTTTTTAATTCATCTCGACTATTGCAATAGTAAATAAATGCAACTGAATTATTTAACTGTTCATATTTATGATAGGTTCATGAAAAATGATCAGCCTTGGAAATACGATCAACTAAAAATTGTGTAACTTCTTTATATAATTGTTTTTCTGAATCCATATCAATAGAATTTACTAGTTGATCTAATATTATAAAAAATCTTTTTTCAAACAAAAAGTCGCTTAAATCATAATCCATTGGAAGTGTCTCAAGTATGTGATCTACAATATTTTCTGGTACTATTGCGTTTCTTTGATTTTGTGCTATATTTTCTTCCCGTTTTTGGTTATATTTTAACATAATTTTTGAAGATATTTGTGTTCGACAATCAAGACATGTTTTTGTCTCTTTTGTATTTGTGTTTTTTCCTTTTTTAAATGCCTCTTTTGGCTTTATAACATAACAATGTTCACACTTCTTCATTATGTTTTAATCACTTTCATATCAATAAAAATTTTTTATTTAATATAAAAAATAATTACATCATAATTCATATAATGTTACATGATCTGAAAAATTTTTGGGTGGTGATTTAACCCTGGTTGAAAATTCTATTCTGACCCGGATCAAAATGACCTTACCAAAATTTAGGGTTAGTGCGGGCCGGAATTATGTTGACACCAGCCGAGGTTTTTTGATATAATAACCTGGCCGGTGGAACCCAAAAAAGTTACGTAATGTAGATCATTATGTTGTAATCTTGTAATCGTTAATATCATTACATACGTATATACAGTAGCCAACAAAAGTAACACCCGATTTTTGATCGAAAATATAAAATTTTATTTATCTAATTTTGGCCGCAAATTTTTTATATATATTTATTTAATACCTTACTGAGTAACTCTTATACCATGTTCTTTATGTCATTGAGTATGCAATTACATGAAGAATTGATGTATCCAAACTTGATCATGCTTCTTTTAAGGCCATTTTAAACTCAGTTTTATTCTTTAAAAAGTCATCATAGTTTTGAATATTGTTCTTCATGATCTTTCAAATGTTTTCTATAGGGTTAAGGTCAGGAATCATGAGAGTCAATTAATATAATTTATGTTTTTTGATTTAAGTCAATCTGGAGCATTTTATATTAAAAAATTGAATGTAATTTATTTAACAAATAAATAGTAATTATAAATGATATTAGATGGTTATCTAGAATCTTAGTATAAATGTTTTTATTAATTTTTTTCTTAAGACCTTTGAATTATTAAAAAAAACCATAAGATTTTTGATATTATCAACAAAACATAATTAACCTATTATTGAGACCTTTTTATTTTTAAAATTAGGTGTTTACTAAGATAGTACTATACAAGCAATATAGATTTAGACAGATATACAAAAATTTAATTAAGTTTTAATAGCATGTACATTTGTTTTTTTATACTAGTATGTATGAATTATAAATTATTTTTTTATATTAGTATAAATTTATATTATAATTAAGTAAAAATATTAATTATTAAATTAAATAAAAGTATTGAATATTAAATTAAGTAAAGGTATTGAGTATTAAATTAAATAAAAGTATTATATATTTAATTTTAAAAAAAATATTATTAAAAAATTAAATGAAAGTATTAAATTAAGCAAAAATTATAAATTAAATAAAATAATTAAGTTTAAAATTATTTAACTTTAATAAAGATGAACTAAATATACAATATTTATTTATTATATTTTTAAGCATATTTTAATATTAGTATCTATATATAATACAAATTAAGCATTTTTTTATATTTTAATATTTAAACAATAATATAACAATATGACTTTTATATATCTAATTTCAAGCTTATTCTTAATTATTAATTTTGCAATTCAAGTTTTTAACTTTATTTGCTTCTTTTTTTACCTTTATTTGACATTTTAGCAAAGCTGTTTTTTTTTCAAGTTCAATACTAACAAAGGATTATTTTCTTGATTACTAGTAGTTTGAGATATAACTTTATTCTCTTTACTAATTTTATTATTTGAATTTATTACATTTATAATAGTTTTTAATTTAGTTATTACTTTATATTTTATTTGAGAATTAGTTTTTTAATATGTTTTTTTTTATTAATTATTGGTTCTTTTCTTTTGTATAAATTAGAATTAAAGAGATATGGTGACCTAGTAAAGTGAACAGGTTGTTAACTCCCAAGTGGTAGATTGGGTGTTCAAATTCTATCAACAATAAAAATTTGGATAATCACCTATGTAATATTCATATTACAGCAACTGTTACTAATGATTGGGTTAGGATATCTGTAATAGTAGTTGCACCAGTATAACTGGCAGGTTATGGAGGCATCTGTGCAATATTAGAGATATATGGAGAAATGCAAACTGACAAATTAGATGGTGCAAATACTAGATAAGTTCTTGTAACTATGTAAATCTATAAAATTGAGTAACAAGAAGTCTATTTAGAAAGATTTAAGTAGAGAGGTAGCTAAATCTTTAACAGTCCTACTGTAAAGGCTAGTCTGAAAAAATAGATATCAAGGTCTAGTACTTAGTTATAGTAGTCAGACAGGCAAAAACCTTCAAGTTGTAAGTCTTGGGGATACCACTAACTAGGCTGCTGAAATGAACTGAAGAAAAAAGATATCAGGCTAACCTGATATATCAATAGACTGATTATAGTTTTATATAGGCTATCTGAATTGAAAATTTGGTAAAAAGATAAGGAAAAAGACAGAAGTATACTAAAGTACTAGGATTATACTGTGAAGTAAATGCTAAAGTCTAAGTGAACTTTACAAAGATATACTAGTTTAATAGTTAGTCCTAAGTGCAAGTGTTGGTTTTGTCATAGCAATATCTAAGTTAGTTATAAAAATAGATACAAAAGACTCTGAGAGATTTACCTTAAAGATAAATTAGTTCTAAGGTTAAAATGATAATCTGAGCATCTGGATATGACCTAGTAAGTTAATACAGATTACAGGTTCAGAGAGTTTAAAGTAGAATATCCAAGCAAGAGTATTAGATATAGCAATTAGTAGAGAACTTTTAGGAAGACTCCTTAAATAGGTAATATAGAAAAGTTATATATATAGCCAATTGTATGCTCTTTTGTAGTAGTTCATTAAACCATAATACTAATAAATGATTAATAAAAGTCAAAAGACCAAAGAGGTCATTTTAACACCAAAAAAAAAATTAAATAAATTAAGATTAAATTAAAATAAATATATAAAATATATATATATATATATATATATTCTTTTTAGTTGAAGTCTTTGCTTTTGAAAAATAATCTTTTTATTCAAGTTCTTATTGAACACAGATTAGCTATTATATATATTTTTGATATCTAATTTAAGAGTAGAATATACTATTTTAAAATTATATATAAGCTTAATAATAATTCTTTTTTATATTTAAATTTATAAAAAACTATATTAAATAAATTAATTTGAATTATTAAATAAAAGTTGTAGAGTAGGTCTTTTTGATTCTAATAATAACAAAATTATTAAAATTGAATAAAAACTTATTAAGATTAGAAAATTTAAACATTAAGATATAAAATTATATAATAAAATTAACTTATAGACTTATATAAATTAACTAATCAAGGAGGATGGCGATCCTAGTGTAGTGGTTGGGTTGTCATCCTCCAAGTAGCAAGTCTAAGGTTTAAATCCCACCTACGATGAAATTTGGAAATTATATCTGTGTTACGGTAACTGTCTCCTGTCGATCGGTTGGCCTCATGTGGCTGTTACCCAGGT
>CAJVQA010003233.1:0-19957 GCA_910591915.1 Cetraspora pellucida
TCCTAGTAGATTATAGATATGGCAGCTAGTGTAGAACCCTTGGGCGGACTACTTAAATAGGTAACCAAAAGTTACACGTGTGGCTAGTTGTATGCTCAACCTGTACAAGTAATATATAATATATTCACTAAAAACACAATAAAGGCATTAGCCACCATTAATATCAGCCTTTAAACAAAAAAAAAATATTTACTATATAAAAATCCATTATACAATCTAGGTCATATAAAAAATGATCAATGTACACCCTACCCTTAAAGTGTATAAATAAGTTACCCAGACAATTAATTTACATTAGCCAATCAGATGAAAGTCAGCCTATGAGACCATGCCAGTTTTTGAAGATTTTACTGAATAGTTCATTTTTGTAGATCTATCTGTGATTTCCCGTGATAATTAACCAATAAAAATACATAATTTTTAATTAATACCAAGTATAAAGAAGCTTACAGACAATAAATATATACAAAAAAAGTTTATTATTTATATTTAGAGAATAGATAGATGCATGTAAAGTAAGTAAACATAATATTTATTGTTAAGAAACTCATTAAATAATTGATAAAATATAATCCAAAATCTTAACTATTATAATAACAGAACAAATTTAATCTTAAGCCCAGATCTTTTACTACTAAAGGGCTCGCATCTACATAAATTAACAGTTAGAAATAAAAGTTTATTTAAATCTAACATAATAAAATTGTTTAGATGAAAATGTTTCCAGTTATCTTCACTATATAGTATAATTTGGTTCAGTTCAATAAAAGGTAGCTATATATTATAAAGTTTCCAAAAAGTACTTAAAGTATATAAATAAGTTAACCAGGCAATTGTTTTACATCAGCTAGTGCTCCAAACAGGTCAGTTCGGGTAGGGTTAGAGACCATTCCAAATAAGAAAATGATGATCCAGATCGTGCATATTGATTTAGCCAATCAAATTAGTGACTTTAATAGTATAATTTTTATATTAAATTACTATATATAAAATTATGATATAATTAAATTTTAATATGTTGCAATAATAACATGATAATTACTTAATGAATTTATTTAAAAAAATTTTAATAAAAAAATTACAATTGAAGAAATGATTGTTTTGCATTTTCAAATAAATTTGCTATTGTTGCTACATCATCTGTCATCATATTAATATTTAAATCATCTTTAATTGTGTTTTTACTTTTTTCATTGATAAATTCATTTTTATCCAACTTATTTATTATACTTTTCTTGGTTGCTTCAATGTTTTTTTTAATTTCATCTTGAAGATATTCTAAACAAATTAAACATTTAAATATATATCTTTGTAAGCAATGATTATAGTAGTTATTCCACATGAAAAAATATTTCTGTTATTAGAGAAGTTAGTATAGTTAGTACAAATACAATATAAATAATCATATAAAATAGTTGTGAACAGTTTTCTGGAAATAACAAAACTTTTTGGAAGGTAATAAGCTGTACTTTATAATCTAAAAAATGCAACTTATAAGTGCTAATACTGTCAAATGAACCAATAATCAAAGGATACAAATGGTGAACTTGATATATTTTCCTGAAGATTTCTAAAACCAATATAGCATACTTTCGAGAAAGTATATGCAATTGTTTTGGTATATATGAGTATTTTACAGAATTTACAAAATGCTGTCAAAAATCATTATCCTCTTAATGCTGAAAAATAAAGCATGTCTTTTTTTGTAACTAATCTGTTATAAAAAATTTAGAAATATGTTACTAAATAATACTATAAATGACTTTTATAAAAGAATCATTTAAAGAAACCAAATAGATAATAACTATATTGATTATCAGAAAATTAATTTCTATTCAATAAAAGATATCTAAGAAAAATATTAAAAGAACATGCTTATAGTTTTTTTGATCAAATTAGAAAAAAAAAATCAGTTAAGCAATATATGCATAACTCTTCATAAGCTATCCAGTTGTTTTCTTAGTGGTGTACAGTATAAATATCAAGAACTAAATGAATTAAATTGCTTAAAAGATCAGTTAAATATAAAAATTTGATATTTTTACAAGTATAACCAAATTTGAAGTAAATAATATTAACTATATTGAATTATATCATATGCATTATATGAAGAATTAAATTAATTTATCATAGCTATGATTTCTTACTAAGATTCTTTTTTTTCTAAATATAACCTTGTAAATATCATTAAAAAGAAATAAATTCTTCACAAAAACAAGTTTATAGCCATTTAAAAATATATAAAAAGAACACATTATAGGCAAAAATGATGTAATGAATAGCAAAATTAATTTATTGTTAAGAAGAATCTGGTGTATAATAGCTTTGCATATGAAGAATTAGCTAGGCCAATCCTTAATAATAGAAATTATACAGTTTTTAAGATACTTTACTTTAACTTTTTGATCATATACTATTTTAAGTGCTCTTGTATAATTCTTAATGTTTTTTAAATTGCTTCTAATAAAATCAATAAGGATAAAGTTTTGTATATGTTGATCAGTCTTTTTCTTTATCAATCTGTTATTATAGTTATGCAAAATTAGCCTTTCTATAAATTTATCATTAAAATACTTGCCTATATGATCTTGTATATGTTCATAATAAGAAATACTAAGCTTAATAATAAATTATTTATTAAAATGCCTTGTGATTAGTTTATCATCAATAATTGTTGGATTTAGTGCCCTGTTATATAGTATTGACAATATAGAACACCAATTTGTTAGAATTGTTGCTATATATGTCAAAATAGATGTAAAGGTAGAGTTAAACTGCCATGGCATATGAATATTATGATAATCATTAATATTTAGCACAAAAGCTTTTCTAAATGTTTCAAAAAGATGCTTTCTACTTATTTCTTATAAACATCTGAAATTTGTTTTTTCTTTCAATTACTGTCCTTGATGTTGTAGTTATGCTAAGAATCACTATTGTATTTAAGCCTTTATTGCTTATACCTACTGTTAGATCTAGAACACATGATCAATGAATTACTGATTTTGTTATAAGATCATCATCACATGATCGACAGTTATGATTTTGCCTCAGCTAGGAAGATCACACCAAAGTTGGAATCCTGTGCTTATAATGATTATAATGCATATATTGCATATATTAATTATAATCAGTATAATCAATATATGTGATATAAGTGCTATTATTATTATAAGCACAATAATGGATATTGGTACTCTAACAATAAATAGAATTTTGCTTATAAATAACCTATAATTTTATCCTAGTAATAAGGCAGATTTGAACATAAGAAATTAATAAACAACTTACCTTGCATACATTAAATAAAGGTTCTTCTATGAGTGACTGTAGAAAACCATCGTCATAATAAAATACTTACTCATAATATTAATAAATTCTACTCTCATTAGTTTAATATTCCAGAAGTAATTTGGAATACTGTAATTCTAGAATAACAAAGTAATAGTCTCAACATGATGTAAACTATCCAAAATAAGCCAGATTCAAATCAAAATCACTCACCAAATCTATATGCCTCTTTTAACAGAAACTATCTGAATGTTATATAAAGCTAACCTTTAATTAGCAACAGACTTGCCGAGTTAGGGCATCTCACTACAGAATCTAAATAATATGTTATATCAAACTTAAAAGAATTAATTTTATTATTATTTAATAATGCAAGAAGATAGCAGATATAAATGATTAATTTTTTCATATGATTCATTATTAATTCATTGCATTCAAGTGATTTAGCTACAAAATAAAGTTATTAAGAAAATTTTCTATGCTCTTATTAGTTTGGAATACTTTTCACAGTTCATCATATGAATAAATAAGTTCTTCTTTTTTTACTTGTTCCTTTTTATAGAAAATTCTTGTTATAACCTCTATGGTCTTGACAAAATCAATCATACTTACCTTTTCATTTATGATTTTCATATCTTCTATTGTAGTCTCAACATTTTTCTTTGTTGGCACCTCTTTATAGTAGACTTTTTATATAATTTATATAACAATTATAATATAATTTACAATTTTTATTCTATGTTACCTTAGTTAAATTATTATTTTTCACTTTTTCTTACTTTTTGTTTTTCAACAAGCAAAATTTTGACATAGTGGTTTTACAATTCATACAGTTTTTAGTAGAATCAGACATTTGTTTACTGAGAAAATTTAATATAAAAGTTAAGAGATTAAAAGGAATTCATCTGAAATTATTAAAGTCTGGTCTGAAATCTTCAAGTTTATTTAGTATGCTTGGCTGAGTTTACAAAAAAGATAATCTACACAGGCTTCTGAAAAAAGTACTGTAAAATGTATAAAAATATTTTCAAATTAATTGAATCATTTGTGTAATGATCTACAAACTTGGGGTATATTCAGAATAGTCTTACCTGTTGGTTAAAGCTTCAACCTGACCCAAAACCAACTAGAAATTATAAGGCTAATATATTTAAATTTTTTAAAAAATGAATTAAGTCATCTATTTTGCTCTTAAAATTTATATAATAATGACTATCAAAGTTGGTTAATCATATCCAAACTCAATATGCTTTTCAACTACAGTAAAAGTCATGCATTACATATTAAAATAAATAAAAAAATTTATTTTTATCCTATAATTCATAGAATTATAGCTGTTCTTATAAATTCTAGACAATTAATAAAAATTAATTGGTTAAATTTGATAAGTTTTTGAATTCAGTGTTATCAAATTACTGTAATGCTAAAAATCCAATTTTGATAACACTAAATCCAAAAATCTATTGAATTTGGCAGATTAAATTTTATTTGTTGTTCTAGAATTTATAAAAACAACTGTAAAAAAAATTATTGATTTATTTTACAAAATTTCATAGCAGATTCTTGATTTTGATTGACTAAGAATGCTAAGCAAAATATTTGGTCAGAATTACTCAGAATTTTATTGTTGTTACTGGACAAATTTTATTATAATGCAAGTTTATTTTACAAAATTTCTATTTTTGTAATGAAAAAAATCAATATTATGATCAAAAATTAGTAAATTATATAAGGTAAGCCAAAATTTTGTATTAACCAATAAAAGTTGGAAATCTGCTATGACAATTTTGTTTAAAGAAATCTGATTGATGGTTTTATTTAAACTATTATTTAAAAATACTTATGTAGTTACTATTATAAACATATATACTTGCTATTAGAACCTTCTAAAAATATATTAAATGCTTATTTTAAACATCTTTAATTTGAATAATTTTGGGTTAGGTTAGGTTGAGTTCAATTTAGAATAATGTTCAATTCAAAACTGATATAAACCTAATCCAAAATTTTCAGATCAGATTTTTCTAATCTGAACCCAACCTGAAATTTTAGGCCAGTTTTTAAATTGATCTAACCAATTTGAAGCACTAATATTAGCAAATCAAAAGAATATTTTTCTATAACCTTGAGCTTAAACTTATTAAAAATACATCTATACTCTATTTTACAAAATAAATTCTTTTAATACTACAAATTATTTTATGAAAGTTTTCAACTATAAAAACTTGTTTTTCTAAATAATTTGGATCTTGTTTAAGTAAATAAAGCTCTTCTATTATGACAATATATAGTATCTTAAAGGATGCATAACTTAGCATTTTAAAGCTTGGATTATATATTATATTAAAATTTTTTAATACAGCTGAACATTTATTATATTAACTTTCATTCATAAAAAGAGCTTATTTTTTTTGGCTAATATAAGCCATTAATATTCATTTAAAAGACTTTTTATTCAAGAAAATCAAAAATTTATAATTCTATTGTATTAAAAAAAATTTTAAAATTATTTTAATTTAATGTTTTTTTTTCAAAAAAAATATATAACTGCAATTGCAAATAAATAACCTTTATAAGTAAAATATGTAATATATTTTTTTATTAAAGTACACTTTTATATATAGGTTAACATATAGCAAAATAGTGTTTGGTTTATATTTCTAGATATAATTGATTCATATTTTTAAATATAATTTAGGATGTTCTCAAGCAGCTTCCTCAATATAATTAGCTAGTAATCAAGATGTTGTGGTTAATTAAAAAACAAATTATTAAAAATTCATTGTTCTAAATGCAAATTTTAAATTTTAGCCAATCAGAGCAACTTTATGAAAAAAACTTGGTAGTTGTAGCTACTGTTATTAGCCAAAACTATTTTTGGTAAATGGCAAGAGCTAAAACTAAACTAGATAAAAGTCAAACCTAGTAAAAATATTGAAACTCTGACAAAACCCTGATAAAGCTAAAACTTTTAAAGAAAGTCAATCACAATAAAGATCAAATTCTCTAAAAATAATAGTCTTTTGTTTGTATTTGTTACTATTGTAATTTCAGAAATTAGCAAGACTGTTACTAAACCAATTTAACTCTTGTGTAGCCTATAGTAGCTAAATCAAAATAGGCATGTTAGATTTGGCTAGTAGATTATCTATTGGTAAGTACTTGTATTTCTTCTTTTAAGCCTTTTCGGCAATCTTTTTTCTTAATAATCTAGTTCTCTCTTGTCTACCTCAACCAAGATTACTCTATATCAAATTAGGTTGAAACTCTTCTATTATATTATAGTCTTGTCATGTGACTTATAGCAAGTCATCAATAGGGAGTTAGTGATTTATAAATAAATAAATGATATAAACAATAGTAGAGTTAATAGTAGTTTATTAGTTTATTATAGCACTTATATTTATTATAAATCAGATATTTATTAGTACTAAAAGATTTATTTGTATAAGAGACAATTTCTTTTTCTTTCTTAAGACAGAAATGCCTTTTATTTATAATAAACATCTTATTTATATTTATAATCAATTTATGCCATAAATACCAAATATTTTTAATACTCAATATATTAGCTAAATGTAATAAAAGGCCAATATAATATTTAATGCATATATAGCCAAAGTAGCAGAAGTGACATAAGTACTATAAGTACTATAAGTAACATTTCTGTTACTTTTCATATAATCTTGGATTGGATAAAGATTGTCATACTGATTTGGGCATCTGTGATCTCAAAAATTAGGCTTAAACTGTAAAAAAATATAACAAAAAAAAATTAGTCACATTATATTATTTCACACAATTCTGAATATATTTGTTAAATTTTTTTTTATTTTATTTACAAATAGCAATATTAGCATTAATAAAAAGATTTAAAAATTTAACAATCAAAATTTTTGAGGACACAAGCTTTATTTCAATATACATGTTGCATTATTTTTGCTCATTTTAATAGCAACATGATTGTAAAATAAAAAAATTTTTTTACATTGTTATAAGGAAATTTGGTTAAAGCTATTGTGTAATGATTATTGAAAACATGACTGAAAATGTAATCAGAATTGCAATCTAGATCATGACCCAAAATCAGTAATCATGTAACCTAATTTCACCCTATTGTATGCAAGAAAAGCCCTAAAATTCAGAACAAGTTATTCTTAATTGTAAGTCTAAGCCCTATATGTAACAATTATTACTAATCTAAAAAAAAAAAAGACTTAATAGAATCATCACAACATGCAACAAGGAAAAGGTATGATACTTACTTTCATAGGCTTATAACAAAGCTTTTAATTTACAAAAACTTTCTATAAAATGCAATTATAGCCTTATCAGCATGACCTATAAAATAGAGAAGGTAATTAAAGAACAGATTTATGTATCAAAAGGTGGAATAGTACAATTAACAGAAAAGAAAACATTAATGCAAGAAAGAAAGAATGTTCTCAAGCATACTTTTCTAATAATTCATTATAAAAGCTTTCTATTTTGATATTAAGTAGAATATAAGCTTCTGGCTCCTCATACTTCTGTAATTAAAAAGAAATTATTAATAAATTAATAATAAATAAAAATAGTTATAAATCATAAAAAGTATAAAGAGTATAATACCAATAAACATTTTTTTAAAAAATCTTTATACTTATTCAGTAATGTACTCAAAAGTCACTTTAACTATTACCAAATTATATTGCCTCATTTTGTTTTTAAGTAATATTACATAATGTCAATGATTTTGAAATAACAATTCATCATAGTTGCTTTATTCTAGAATTCATTCAATTCTCTGTAACAATATAAAAAAAATTTTTTTTTCTAATAATTTTTAGTTATTACTATCTGATGTAGTTGCCCCAAGTTCTAATTATATCACAGATTCATTCTGGCATTAAACAAATTAATCTTATGCAGGTTTCAACATTGATTGTTTGCCAAACTATCTGAATTTTTTCTCAGAGGTCCTTTTTACTTAAAATTTAACCAGAAAGGTCCCTAAAACAATGATCAATTTCATCCTACAAGTGTTTGATCAGGTTTAGATCAGTCAATTGAAGAGACCAGTTGAAAAACTTTATTTTCTTTCTTGTAAACCAATATTTGGTCAAGGTTGCCATATGATAAGATGTTTCATTTTGTTGAAAAATAATTTTATTGACTTAAAATCCATGATCCTTAATTATCCATATTGAATTTTCATAGAATATTTTAGGTACAGATCTGTATTCATCATGCCATCAATCTTATAATAACTGCCAATATTATAAGAGATAAAGCAACCTTAAATTATAATTAATCTACTGTCATATTTTATAGTAGGCTTAAGATGGAACTGATTTAATGATTCTTCATAATATTTCTAATAATACTGTTTACAATCTAATTTAACAATTTAGAACCTTGATTCATCTAACTAAATTATCTTAAACCAATCTTTAATGGTTCATTTTTCATATTTTTTTACAAAAATAAACCATGTTTTTTGATGACTATCACTCAGATTGGATTTTTTTTTATTCCCAATACTAAATCATAGTTTTAAAGAATTCAATGAATAGTAAACACTGAAATTTCAATATCTTCATTTATTTTGAGATAGGTCCTCACTTTAGCAATGATAGAATAGTGATAAGAGATAATTAAATTTATTATTCTTCTTTGGGTTGGTTCATCCAACAAAGTTGGATAACCAACCTTTCCTAAATCTTCAAGTGTGTAGTTTGTTAACTATTTTTTTCAAATTCACAAGACCATAAAAAAGTTAACATCATGAACCCAACCTACTGCTCTTGTGATGTACTCTTTTTGAAGAGAAAACAATATTTAGACTCATTTAGTGGAGATTATACAATTCTTTTTTTTTGATTTGTAAGCAATCCTAACATTACACAAAATACAGAATCAACAATGAAATTTACATTTTTATATGTATTTATGTAGTACAACTCACATGATCTGATCTTTTCAAAAACAATCAAAAATAATGCAACATGTGATTTGTAATAAATTCACAATTATCTTTGCATTGGTAATAATAGTGACTATTAAAATTTTGCTATTTAAAAAAAATAGTATTTGTGAATAAAATAAAATAAAAATTTAACAAATACGCCTGAAATTGCATGAGATAATACGATCCGACTAAATTTTTTTTTTGTTGCATTATTTATGATCGCCAGTGTATTAAAAGAATATTATACTTCAGGCTTTTGAACTTATAATAAATCAGTTCAGTATTGAAAATTCAAGGTTTGAAATCTTGTTTTCTTTTAGTTGCGTTTATCTATATATTAATATTATTTGTATAAAATAAATTTATCTATAAATTTATTATTATATTGTTAAGATTTTTTTAAAACTTTAATTAAATACCATATATGTGTAAGTAATTTGTTAACATAATTTGTATCAGCAATTATTTCTCAATGCTCTATTTTATCTGACCTAAATCTCAGGACTAATTTCAAGGAAATAATTGTTGTATTATTAACTTATAATAGATCAAATATAATAAAATTTATTTATTCTTGCCTTTTTTACTACTTTTCTCATCCTTTACTAATTTCATTATCTTTTCTAGCCACCTTTTAGCATTTTCGCCAGTTTTATCAGTTTCGCCATTTCGGCATTTTTTTTTTAGCAAAAGTCGAAACTAGTTTCTGTGGCGATTTCGCCTAACGACCCCAGTCGCAGCTCCAGGTTTTTTGCCCTAGGCGATAATCACGATCAATTTTTTCGGCCAATCCGATTGTTTGGTAAACACATTGTCACAGGTTCTAAGGGCGAGTTCAGAGATAGAGCAAATGCGAAGAATTGTCGCTTGAGAAACGAGTATGCCGCGTAACGTTCCTAAACGGGTGGTAGAGGCGGTTTTAAAATTTGGCACAAGGTCAAGGCGATAGTTAAGGTGCGTTACAAGATAAGAATAAAGACTTTAAAGAACGGTATTATATTTTATGGGTACAGAGGGTCTTTATTAATAATCTTTTATTATTTTGTAGGGGTACACTTGTCTATAACACTGGACTATATTGAACTCTTTTTCAAGAAGGAAAATTCCCACTCTATTTATAACAATTTGACGGCGAAAAGAGACGTACAAGACTCTTCTCCCTTATTTCCCATTGACTTCCACCTTTTTTTGTTTTAACCTTTAACCTTTTCATACACACAGCCTTTCGTTACTTTAGCATTTCTCACGGTTGTCATAGAACCGATGAGAATGTTACAATGTTAATTGTCCCGGGGCCAGAACCCAACATTATCACCACAATCGCTCCTCTTTTCATCGCCTCACACTTATCCCAAGTAGGGTAAAGTGGAGTTATCGTCCATTCCCAGCCGATAGGGTGTGAACAGGTAGGCCCAGATCGACCTTTCTTTAATTGGGAGGGTGGTTGGGTCACACATTGAGGCTTGTGCAATATCATATGGCTTTCTTGGAGCCAGGCGCATATGTTTCAAGTGAATCGTCATGGGCACTACCGATTAGGTAAGTAGGCCACTATGAGGATCACTTTTCAGGTTTTTGAGCGTTCTGTTTTAACTCTGACAACATTGAGGGAGACGGCCTTATTAAGAAATAACACAGATCTGACAATTTCTACTTGATTTTATTGATTTCAGACTCAAAAATCTATAGAGCACCTGATGTCTGTGTGTCCGCAAATTATGTTGTTGGACTGATCGTAAATTTTAAGTCCTTCGGACCTTAAATAGTTTTCGTAATTAATCACATTATGGCACGTTTTTGATTAACAACGATTAACTTATCTGCTACAATTACCATATAATTTTTTAAAATCATTAAAAAGATTATTACAAGTGATCTTTAATACAGAATTGGAACCTTTGGATGTAAAAAAAATATCAAATATTTATAACAAATTATACATAAAATTATTATACTGGCATGTGGTATTTGTTTGAACTACCCATAACATATTCAACTAAGAATATCTAACATTATATTAGAAGAAAATGTGCAATGGAAATATGTTCAACAAAGCATAAATAGACTAGTGCTACTTTATTAGAATCGTATTTGCATAATTTTGTGCTATAAATTATCGACTTTAACTCTGGTAATTTGATTTCATAATAACAATATTTATCTCTGGTAATTTGATTTCAATTGCATTTATAAATATAGATCAATATACTTCATGTTATATTGTAAAAAAGCCATTTTTTCTGACATGTCCTCACCATAAGTGTTTATAAGTTTATCTAGATTTGTTACTGGATCATCATCATACATAGTAGGTAGTGTAGGTAAATATTCTCTTGCAAGCACAGCTAGTCCAGGAAGCATTTGTTTTGAACCTTGCCACCACTCATACGGATCAATATCATTATCTAATAATAATTGTGGGCGATTAATATAACATTTCAACTCTTCGTTTGCTGCTTGCATTGATTTATCCAAATTGCCCAAAAAAATATGGTCTAAATAATATGTTTGGCATTTTTTTAGTGTAAATTCTTTAATCATAGAAAAATTTACAGGTGAAATTTCATCTGGTTTAGAACGTGGATCTAAAAACGAAGCTAGCTGCTTAATAAATAAGCTATTATCCTCATAGCATAAAGATATTAGAAATGATTCAAGGAATTCGTGTTCTAAATCTTTACTAAATTGAAGTTCCTTCAACATATTATTTGCGTTAATGCTAATTTTATCTATTAAATCCTCATAATATTTCGTAGATATTACACGATATTTACATGTAATATGTTCGAAAGGTTTAAGTACTTGCAATAAATTAGAAAATATGCCAAATGGCAAAGAATCTAGCATAAGTTCCTTAAAGTCTTTGCCATTTTTCCTGATATAAGCATTTTCATAATTATTATAATTAGTAATTAATTGTATAAAAGGTTTTTCCATTAGTTTAAGAAATGCTATCTTATGATAGATACAGCCCCAGTAGCTACAATTAATTTTTCCTGCATTTTGAATGTCAATAATTGTCGAATAATCAAACATTAGTTGCATATTTTGAATTTCTCTTTGTACTCTACTATCCTTTAAAAAATTTATTACACTCTCAAGATTTCTAGTAGCATTAACAAAAGCTTTTGAAATTTCAGACATTCCTTGGGTATTAACGTTTTTTACAGCTAAGCTCCTATATATTAAGTATCTTAAATGATGAAAATAATTATTTTTATCATCATGCAATTGTGTAAGATTTCGCACAAGGTTTTGATATTCGTCTTCTTCACACTCCCATAATGTATCGAAAAAATAACCTAAGTTATCATTATAAAATTTCAAATTAGCAAATTCCAATTTTAATAAAGCTTCTATAATATCTTTATAATAATCTTTTTGGTCTATATTAGAGAACCATTTTTTTGCAAAAAATAAGATTTTATGAAATTCAAAGTCTTTAGTTAGCCAATTACAAGTGATTACTACATAGGATTCTTCAATCCTATCATCTGGTTCAATTTCACAAATTGAGAGCATAATTGATTTTGCTTGCTGAGCTTTTAACTTTAATTGAAGGAATAAACGATTGTATGCTTTATTTATTTGCTCTTCTATGATATTAGAACTAGATAGTTCAATATTTGGATTAACAAATCCAGCAGATTTTAAATCATCAATAATACTAAAAGGTAATACAGAGGAAACAATAAATTTAATTAATGGTATATTAATTTCTAATTCAGAATTGTTAAGGTTAATGGTTGATGTTGTGGATGTCAAAGGTACTAAAGTTGTTGAGGATTTCATTATACCATGTTTAGTTTTAAGATGGCCAACATGATTAGAAGTAGATCCGCACCATATGTAACTTGTAGTGCATCCAGTAATTGTACATTTTGTTAATGTACCATTCTCCTTTGGGACCTTAAATGGTTCAAAATATTTCCAACAAATGCTTTCTTTATCATAATTTTCTGTGCGTCGATGTTTTGTTTGTTGAGCTCCACTACTGCTAGTAGCAATTAAATTATTCTCATTATCATTAGAGTTGGATGTTTGAAATATTTCTTGATTTCTTTTATATCCAGCCATCATAAAAAGGCTATAAGTATATTAGTAGTTACAGATGCGTAGGTTCAAACGGAGTTAAAAAAACGTTGTAACAGTAAATCACGTACATTTTACATTTTATTTATGCTGTTTCATAGCTGTGGTACGTAACACCATGCACTATTCTTCCGTTTTAACTGACGAATCAAAGTAATTTACAAGACCCATATATGGAATAGAAGCTATTGTATGTATTTCGCTTTAATTTTTGATATGAAGTTGCCGAACATATATTGGCAATTAATAGTGCCGAAATACTTTCGGCAAATCCACGCCACAAACGAAGTTAGAATCGATGGTCGAGTATAATTTTAATTGCGCTTTGCAAAAAGATGTGGCCTATCCAGATTACAATAAAAAAGTCCTAGCGTTACTAGCCACCAAACTGTATTCAAATTTTTTTTATTCTTTGTGTTTCTATAAATCTCTTTTTTTATTATCTATTGTTTATAAAGTTGTATTGGACGGGAGGGCCTTTGTGATTGGTTTGTAAGAAACAAAACAGCTAGCATTAGTCTAGGATAAATAGTAGAACAGATTAAATGAAAGGTTGTAAAATTCTAAAGTACACTCATGAGTTAAATAATTTGAAGAACCTATCTGTTCAAATATAATGAAAAGTCGATATAATGAAGAATTTTAAATTACGGGATTACGTATTAACCTTAAGCAAAATATAATAAAGTATATGAGGTCGAGTCAATAGAAACCAAGCAAATATTTTCAATAAGTGTTTTTAAAACTTTAAACAAGAATAACTTAACAATACTTAATTAAGTTAAATAATATTTTTTTATTAAGTCTGATTGAGTTTTGTTGAGTTATTCTTGCTCGAAGTTGAAAAAGTTTTTATTGTAAAAAATTTGCTTGATTTCTATTGATTTACCTCCATATTTTATTTCAGTAGAAGATTTTGTTCTTCGGTCGAGAACTTCACTATAACGAAAGCGAATTTTAATCGTTTGTTTGAGGATGGGAACGGCTTATAGTTATCAGGCTTAATTTTGGCTTTTGAGTTACGTTAACTTCAATCTCCGAATTAACCATTGATAATATTGATATAAGTTCCTTATAATTTAAAAAAAAAACTTCGAATTAATTATTTTCAAATAAGGATGACTCAAACGGAAACAAATATAGTAAATAACATTCGTTGATTCCCACTTTCCTGAAATACTATTTCCCCGACATCACATAAGGTCAGGGTTAGTATTTGTTAAGTGTAGGTATATATATTTTTGACAAATTGTCACATGCATTATGTCGGTAAGTATCAAGTCGGGGAAATTGCAATAAAAATAATGTTGAAACTCATAGAAAGACTTTCATATGATTGACTGTTTAAATCAATTTAAGTTTACATTATTTATATAGTTTAAAAAAATTAATTTGTATACTCTTGTATAGGTCTGTAAGAAAATGAAATTATGTTCACTATTTTATTGGAAAATTGTCTGTGTACAGATAAAGATATCTTCCAAAAACAATAGTCCCACTGAATTTTTTTGAATCATGCCCTGACTCAACTTCAACATGTTCTTGTCAGAAGAAATTCACAATTATAAAATCCGTAAATTACGAGTAAAATACCATGATGTTTTTATTACGTCACCAATAAAACGGAAAAGCATTATTATAGTTTCTGAGCGCATCGAAATATTGTCCTTTAATAACAACTAAGGTAATTTATTGCAGAAATTTAAAATTTATTTACAATTTAAAAAAGTTATTTTAATGGCTAAGAAAAATCAGAAATTCGCAAACAGTAATTAAAATTTAAACCATCATAGCGAAATCCTTTAATACCCTCGTCTTGTAGAATTTGCTTGCTGAACAGGTAAAGGAGTAAATGAGGATCAAGATCGAGATCGGGTAAGCGAATTGGACTGGTCTTCTTTTTTTTTACCGTTTTCATGTCATATTCATTGTCGGTTTTGTTATTTTACAGTTGACTTTGTCATCACCATCGTTTTCATTGGCTTTATTATTATTCTTATTATTCCCTCAATTGGTTTCAAACTAGTATGTTTATCATTAATTACGTACAAGTTAATGATGTATTTTATCATGTGGGAGGTCGGTATTATTATTATACACATACCCGACTTTTCCCCAGTTTATCATTTCGGAAAATGCTAGTGCAGAATTGCGATAATAAATAATATGTTCATTACCTCATTTGTTATTTATTTAGGTTGTAATCTGTTTCTAAGTGAGATATACTTAGATGGAGTGAACAACAGAGGCACTTGAGATGCTTAGAGAATCAATGAGTAGAATGGACAAAAAAAAAATTCCGTACCTTAACTATATTAAAATGGTTCAGTATATAGTTAGGATGGAACTACATTAACTTTGAGACACAACCCGTTATTGTTTAAGCCAAACCCGGTTGAATTGGTCTGTTTATACATCATAAAACTTTAAATGATATTAATTCGTAACTATTGAACATAGTCTATGTATTTAATCAATAATTATTATCACATATAAAAGGACTTCAATCAAAATGCTTGCTGATTGTTTATATAAATTTTATAAACAATTTTACACGATTTTTTTAGTGTAGTTAACTGCCAGTTGTAACTAATACAGTACATTTTTAACCGGTTAACATCTCTACAATATGTGCATATATTTTAAAATTTCTGACGAAATGCGCACATTAAAATTTTCAAATTCATAAATATTTTAAATCTTTTAAGCTTTGATGTGCTTTATTTATTATGTAACTAACTTAATAATTAACGTTAGCGATAATGGTCAAAACAATAATGAAATTAAATTGCATCATTAATATTTATAAGATCGAACTTACTTCGATTTTATCAATGGGTAAATGTTTACTAAAATAATTATGATATTTATTTTGATGCTTTTTGTTTAAAAATAAAATAAATTGTGCGCGTTGCAGTGTGACAGAATCTATATGTAATGTGCGGTCATCCACGATCTTGATGCTAAATTTTAGGCATTGACTTCAAGCTTCGTTTATAAAGTGCCTTTTGAAAAGTTTTAAACAGTGGTTGATTTGTTTTAACAAAATTTACTATATGAATGAAAGTACTTTAAACTGTATAAATTCAATTGATTAATTACAAGAAAGTTTCCCTATAGTATCACGCCCAATTCATTCGACAATATAAACGAGACGCTTTATATTTATTTGGTTTTATACAAATATACATAATACAATTTTAACTTTTCATATAAATTATCTTGAATTTTTCAAATTCAAATTTAATATGAATTTACAATTTAATTCCAGTGCTTTAGCGTTCATTATATCACAGTATAAGTTGTGTAAAAAAGTATCATCGAACATATTTTACACGAAAATAATATGCACCTTTCCAAAAATTATTTTAAACCGTTAAAATGCTAAGCATAGAATGGCTGTGTCCGAAATACGTAGATGACCCATCAACGATCCTACAAATCTGTACATCAATCTAGGCTTGGTCATTATTGAACTGTTAATCATTAAAACCCTGATTTTTGATAGGGACATCGATCAATAAGCAATCGGGTGTTATATTTTCAATCTAAGTGGCTTTTGGAAACGCAACATCATTTATATTGCGATTCGATTATCAAGGAACGTACGACAGGATGAAGTTCAAGGGTGTAATGATGCAGATCATTACCTAAAATAGTATCATACCCTAATACGCATCAAAAAAGGTGACCTAAAAAAAATTTTGGACGTCACTTTTTTCTTTATAATTATACATTTAGGAAGTCTTAATGAATCAAATCATTTTTTCTGATTATATGCAATCAGGGGTATGATGATATATTTAAGCATCTTGGCGGATTAACTACCTTAAATTTAAAGATAAACATTTATATTAATTATATTGCATAAAAAAAATACTGTATTAATATCTGTATTTGGAAATCGGAAATCAAGTAAAGATCAATTCCGATAATCCACCAAGGTTTAGGCAGCCTTGGCATAGTTTTTAAATATAGTATATAGTTGAAAATTTTAATGCTTCACTATTTGACTCTCATCGTTTCTCGCAATTTGCGATTTACCGTAATTTTTTTTAATAATGAAGCTATCATTCATAATTTCATTTCTTCTCACTATAATAATTACTTGTGCGGATGCACAACAAGTTTGTAATGGATACGCAGAACTTTGCAACAAACCTTATTCCTCCGTATCATTTGTAGCAACACATAATTCTTATGCTTACGGAACCGCTATTGCGGCAAACCAATATTACAATATTTCAACTCAATTAAATGATGGAGTTCGTGTTTTTCTTCTTGCCGTTCTTAAAAATCCAGATCCAACAAAATCAGATATAGAACTTTGCCATACTTCTTGTGAATTATTGGATGCAGGAACTGTCGCGGATACATTAAAAAATATTACAACATTTTTACAAAATAACCCAAATGATATTATTACAATTTTTTGGAGAAATTTCTTCAGTAACCTTACAGCGGCTGTTTTCAAAACTGCTTTTGATAAAGCTGGTTTAACTCAGTATTGTTATACTCAGCCACTAAATTCAAGTTGGCCTACAATGTCCAAAATTATAAGTTCAGGAAAACGTGTTATTAACTTTCTTGATTCAGGCGCTGACACTACTACTGTGCCATGGTACGAATGCATTGTATTTTTTATACATTTTTACATATTAAATTTTAATTGTTAAAATTGTTAATACATATGCATATGCATATATATTATTTATTTTAGGTTAATGCCGGAATACTCATATGTATTCGAAACGCCGTATGATAATTCTAATTCTAGTGCTTGGCAATGTACGATTGACCGTCCTAAAGACCAGCCTCGTCCAATATACCTGTTAAATCATTTTCTATACACCGTCATACCATCAAGTTCATTAGAAATTGAACTTCCAACCAGAATCACCGCAAATTTAACAAATAGTGTTAGCCTTCAAGCACATGCTCAAAATTGTACTAATATTTTTAAGAAAGCTCCAAATTTTATTGCAGTAGATTTTTATGATCAAGGTAGTCCGAATTTAAATCCGTTTAGTATTGTTGCTAATTATAATGGTGTACAATACACACCAAAAACTTATGGTAACGGTATCTTACCTAACGATCTATCAAAGCAAAATAGTGCTGCTAACTTTATTATACAAAACAGTTTCTTCACTGCTTTTATTTCTTTATTAACCGTTTTTATTTTTGTTGTTGTTGAATTGTAATTATAATATAGACCTTTTTTTAAAAAATGTGATTTTATTTATTTAATAAATCTCTAGAATTTTCTTTGCAAATAAAATTTATGCCTAAATTTGACCAGCTACTATTTATAATCTAATATAGGTATGTACAAGTTACATTCTTTTTTTACAATGCATAATATAAACATAGTATTTTCGATTTTCCGTTCACGAAATTATATCCAATGAAAAAAGTACTTTAAAAACAAAACACACATTTGACTTTTTGGAATTGAATATTTTTCATGCCCTAATAAGTTTTCCACATGTAATTTTATCATCATAATTCTCAAGTTTTTCGTTGAGTTTCAGCTCTGATCCCGTGAATGGAAATCGTTCTATAATTTCACTACGTACATGTTAACGAGAACGAGAACCTCTTGACTATTGGCAAAAGGTTTTAAATATCTATTTAACATGACCATTGCCGTGACTTTATGAAGTCAATATAATCTAGGCAAACATAATCAATTGACCAATGTTTGATCTTTTTAAATGTAAAATCTTGCAGAATTATAGAGAATTTTAACTTATCAAAATTGGTTAAATTATCGTCAAGTTAAATCATATTTTTTAATATAATTTAGGAGAAGCTAAGATGTTTATGGCTTAGCTAGGGTGATAAAAATAATTAAATGATATGTGGATCGTTTCGTTCATTGTTTCTCTTGCCAACTTTGATAGCATCCCCTTAGCATTTGCATTGATTGCTCTTTAACTATCTTTGAAATAGTAATTTCTATAAATACGTATTCTGTTTATAATTCAACATCAATTACACGGTTTAAACCTTATATAATTTTATAATACTCATGCACAACAAAGGATATCTAGAGATAACGCAAGAATTTTTACTAATAATACTGTAGTAACAAACATTGCGATAGTTTCTCGATTTTTTTATTAGAAGCTTAAATTCAACGTTTTTATGTTTTTATTGTTTTATTTTATTGCCATTTTTCTTTGTGAAACTACGAATTCGTCTGACACCTCCTTTTGGAAATATGCAAAATATGTAATTAAATTAGAATTTTAAGTATCTACGTACGTACGTGATTATGACAAACGCTATTCCCCAAAATTCTATGATTTGATTGGTTAAACCGGGTTGGTAATTTGGCATACCCTTGATTATAATTTGATGCTATTCAGATAGAAGGATCCTTATAAGAACTGGATAACCAAATACGAAGGCTTCGTGTTAGTCTTCTATAATATGTGTAGTTTATGCCAATAGTTTAATTAGCGTTAAAGAGGGTTTATAGTGATTTGCAATTACGAAAGAGGATTAACGATTAAATGTATATGAAGTTACAAGTAGACGTTGTGGGACCCGGATGAGCCCGGATGGACCCTGACCGCTTGGGGCCCATATCCCAATTAGGAAAAGATCGATCGCATC
>CAJVQA010003234.1:0-19952 GCA_910591915.1 Cetraspora pellucida
ATTTTAAATTACGCAGATCAGCATGGTATGGACGCATGGTATGGACACATGGTATGAACTGACCAGATCCGCATGGTATGGGCGACCAGATCCGTATATAATTAGCATTAGGTTAGGAATCATAGCTGATTAGTCTGGTATGGTTTTTAATTTCGGCCTCTATAATCCCCGTCAGTATGAAGAATTATTAAGTAATCAGATCTACTGTCTAACCTAAAAAATTTCGCCGTTAGATTAGGGTTAGGTTTTGCTAATAAGTTAGGTTAGGAAGAACTTTAATAGTACCAAAATTTCACAAGGAAACCTTTTTGTTGGTGCATAGAAGGTGTAAAACGTTGAATTAACTGATTTTTGATTTGTTTTTGCTTTTTTTTCCTGTGAAATTTCTTAGGTTAGCTGTTTACTGATAACTGTTTCGTGATGGCATGTATACTATACGTAATATCAAGATTCTGATTATAATACATATAAATATTGATTATACTTTATTAAAATTTTTATTAACAAAGGTAACAGTAATAAGAATCAATTAAATTATTATATTTTAAATGATTGTACTGTACGTTAAAATTTACCAATAAAATAAACATTATACACATCAAATTTTATCTAAAATTTTAGATAACAAAAATTTAATAATTCTTAACAAATCTTTTATTTTGATAAATGTTGGCAACTGATATAATTAGATCATATATTTAATTTCTTGATTTTTATGTTATGAAATTTTTAAACAGACCTAGTCGGCCGACCAGCTTTTTTTTTTTAAATTTTCATATATAAAAAAATTTTATAACTTTTTTAAAAGCCCATCCAGTTATTAAATTTTTTTAAAAGTTTTCGAATTTTCACCCGGCCAGGTTATGAAAATCAATTGAAATTTTTTTTTATTTAAATTCTTACGCACGTATAAATTTATAAATTTCAAAAAAAAAAAAAAAAAATTTGGATAAAATATCGATATAACATAAATGATACCTACCTTAAATTAATTGATTATTTATTAAGGTGTCATCTATACTATGTTTTATCCCAAAATTTTACGTATTGAATTTGATTGCTAAAAAGGTATTTTGATAACACCTAACGCTAATTAAATTTGATAAATTTGATAAATTCTATATATTCATGGAATCCAAATACGTAAGTAAAATAATATTAATCGAATTTGGATGTTTTTATAAATTGTGAAGTGACAATTTGACTGGTTAGATATTTTATGTTACATATAGAAAGCCACGAACTATTAACTCGGGAGAGCGTACATACTACAGTACTAAAAGTGTAGTTAGCAGTAAATTTAACATGTAAAGATAACGTGTAGAACTAACAATAGACGTACCTGATTTTAAGGATTGCATATAATGATAATGATAAGGAACAATAGTTACTATGTACGGTACATTTTTCCAATCATTTGTTAGACAATTTTTGCAGAATCTTCTAAAGCAAATTTTCTCGAAGCAATAATGCAGAATTCTGCATTAGTTTCAGCCATCACAGATTTCTGAACACTCCGGTTTCCCCTGTGGGCTTTAAACAAACCCTCTTAATTTGGTAGTCCGTTCTTTGTTCCCAAACATCCATCTTTTTCTATTTTAATATATGATTTAATAATTAAGACGAATAGAAATTAAGGCTTAAACAAACCTGAATGTGAATTTCACATAACATTATCCAAATTTGGTTTTGAACAGGATCTCAAAAGCACTAGCGCTAGTCAAATATATATATATATATCAGATGTATCAGATACTGTATATATACATATATATCTCTTTTAAATAATTGTTATTAATAGAAAATTCGTTATCACTATAGTTATTTTTAAGTCACGGAAGGATCTATCGTGTTTATACATAGCAATAGTGATAGATACGTACATGGGGTGTAAAACGAAATACGTAGCGGATAATATTTTTTTCTTGTGTGCAAAAGAATCTTTGATTTAATTTGAAATTATTAAATACAAATATATTTAAAAAGTTAAACATGCATTTATAATACGTACGTACAACTAATCCTCGTTAATACTGTATCAACCTAATATTAACCAATTTCTGTATATTAAAAAATTATATTAAAATTCCCTCATATATATCAACTTTAATATAATTTCTCGTTAATATTACTATCAACAATATAAAAGTGATCCAATTGGATTGATATTAGCGAGGGTCAAAAATCCCAATATCCCAGTAGAGCAATGGCGATGGAATAAAGCAGCTAATATAGTGCCGTAATTAATATTTCGCAAGACTCAATGACGTATTATACGTTACGTTATCGATACGTAGAAGGCACTTACCAAATAATACTAAGAAAATGAATTAAAGAGGTTAAATCTTGAATTTCTACATGAACCAAATAAAATATTAGATACACACATATCATCAGATCGTTCACGATATAATTTTAAGGTTATATTTTTATTAGGCTTTATAAATCTATCAATAAATTCCTTGCAAAAACGTCTTTGTATAAGTTAAATTTACAAAAATATGCTCTAAATAATCCAATTGTTATGTTTTTTTTTAAAAAAAAAGTATATAATATATAAAGATAAATATATAAGTAAAATGCATTATCATTATTCGTTACGTAAACCACAGTAAAATACACCAAAATACACCAAAATATACCAAAAATACCAAAAATACACCTTAGGGTACAATAAGCAAAATATGTTATTTAGAGTATAAATTTACAAAATATATTCTTTATAAATTAAGCCTGCTCTAAAGTGTATGTATAAAAAAAAAAAAATGTAAACATGCAAAAAAAGCTTGCAATTCTATTTTCAAAAAAAAGTATTATAATATACATTTAATAATGTTAAAAAACAAAGGTAATAAATAATTTACAAAATAAAAAAATTATCCTAAAAAAAACTAATTTTTATCATTAA
This sequence comes from Cetraspora pellucida, assembly GCA_910591915.1. Classification (NCBI taxonomy): domain Eukaryota; kingdom Fungi; phylum Glomeromycota; class Glomeromycetes; order Diversisporales; family Gigasporaceae; genus Cetraspora; species Cetraspora pellucida. The sequence goes on from CAJVQA010003234.1 coordinate 2,909, forward strand.
AAATTTTTCATGAATGATTCCGTGGATCCATTAAAAATTGAAGAGCTATAAGATGATCTTCGCTCGTTATATTGTGATTCAGTTTCACTATTTAGTAAAGTTTAGATGAATTGAGAAAATAAATATAAGAATTAGATATTATATCTAATAAATTAGATCATTATATACAGTATATATTTTTTAATGAACCTTACCTAGAATCTTTATATATTAGAAAAAATACAAATAGGATAAAAATAAGCAAAGGTTCATAAACACATAACATACACACATCTATATATATATGACCAACATACCTTTCTGTGCAACACTTTTACATGAACTTGAACAATATTTGGAATATCCTTTAGGAAACCTCTTTTTACAAGGATTCTTTAAACACTGCTGACATATAGGTACTTGTTTTGGAATTTTTGATTGTGAAGATGTGACCTTATCTGATAATATTAATGATTTTCTGTTTGAAAGACCGAATGCAAAACTCTTTGGTCGTTGTCCACTTGTTGGCACACTAGGCAATGGTTTTGATGGATTATATGTGCTAGATCTCCTATTTGTTTTTTCTGAAGATTCATTTGTAAAAGTGTAAGTACGATTACTAGCTAAAGATATTTGAGAAGGTGATGTGGGTAATGAAGCTGCTGTCAGCATTTCTTGACTTGTGGATGAATTTTTATTGGATGAAGAAGAAGAAGATGATGATGATGATGAATGTGGATCCTTGATATGATGTAAATTTGGTGATGTTTGCGGTGACATGTAAACTTTGGAATCTTCTGATGATTCATTCATATGTTCAGACGTTCCGTTTGACGTAGTTGCAAGCGGCTGTGGTGTAAGTAATTTCTGTGGCATGTTTCTTAGTGTCACGGATGGGAAATTATTTTGTGAATATGGAGATCGTATTTCCTCCGAATGTGTAGAACTTCTTGAAATATTCATGTTATTATTATTAGAAGATGATGGTTGTCGAGATCGTTCGAGCTGTGCATAAGTAGGGTAAGTCGAACTTCGAGTAGGTAGGATAGGTGGAAGACAAGAGTTAATATTCTCAACATTCTCAATCTTTTCAGCGGTGGACGAATAATTTTCAACATCCAACTCATGTTTTATTCTTGAAAGTTCTAACATAAGAGTTTCATTTATAGATTTGAATCCATCTCGTTGTTGCATCAGATCATTTGATCCTTTTCGTGATCGTTCAAGTTCGACAGTGAGATCATTTAATAAATCACGAAGACGACCCACTTCTACATGCAATGCCGCATTCTCAGTAGATAATTCATCTTTTCTCTGACGAACATTATCAAATTCTTCATCGATTTGTTGAGATATTGCTTTATTATGTGACACAGTTTCCAATTGTTGCTTTAACATTGTGATTTCAGATATTATCGATTCATTCTGAACCTTGAATTCATCACGTTGATGAACGATATTATTTGAGACAGTTTGCAAGCGTTCAAGCTCAGTCTGTAAACGTTCATTTTCTGTTTGTAAACGTTCCTGTTCAAAAGTAAGATCATGATTTTGACGTTGTAATTCATCATGTTGTTCATTTAATGTATTATATTGTTCTTTCATTCGATTTAATTCTCTTGTTACATCATCGATTAAAGAATCTTTATCCTTTTGTTGATTTATCATTTGATTTAATTCATCTTGAGCTCGTCCTAGTTGAGATATTAGAGTATCATTTTTATTTGATATTTCATCACGATGTTGAATAATACTATCCAATTTAATTTGTAATTGTTCCAATTGAGAAGATAGAGTATTATTATTTTTTGTTAATTCATCTTTTTGCTGACGTGTTACATTTAATTCTGTTTCTAATTGTGACAATTGTGGTGAAAGATCAGAAACTTGATTGAAATAATCATCACGTTCTTTTGTAATATTTTGAACTAAACCAGATAATTCATCACGTTCTTTTGTAATATTTTGAACTAAACCAGATAATTCATCGCGTTCTTTGGTAATATTTTGAACTAAATTAGATAACTCATCGCGTTCTTTTGTAATACTTTGAACTAAATTAGATAATTCATCGCGTTCTTTTGTAATATTTTGAACTAAATTAGATAATTCATCGCGTTCTTTTGTAAGACTTTGAATTAAATTAGATAATTCATCGCGTTCTTTTGTAATATTTTGAACTAAATTAGATAATTCATCGCGTTCTTTTGTAATATTTTGACCTAAACTAGATAATTCATCACATTGATTTTGTAATCTTTTATATTCATCATCAACAATTTGATCGGGATTTGGAGCTGAAGCAGTGTTTTCACGTTGTTTTGTGATAATTGATAGTTCATTTTGTAAATTATTAATATTAGTAGTAAGTTCATCACCATTTTCACGTAAACGATCAACTTCATCAAGTAAATTCTTATTTTCTAACATGATCACATTATTTTGATTTTTAACTTCATTCAATTCAAGTACCAACTTTTCATTATCAGATAACTTGTTTTGCATTTGATTTAAGTATAATTCTAATAATTGATATCTTCCTCTTATATCATCACGTTCTTTGTTTGAATTTATAATCATGGATTGTAATTGACGAATTCCATTATGTAAATTTTCGTTTTGATTTTTTAAAGATTCACATTCTTCAAGATATTGACCAGATTGATTAATTTGATCTTGTAAAGATTTAATTTTAGTTTCCAATCCATGATTTCTATGCTTTAAATCATCTCTTTCCCAGAGGATTGATTTTAATTGATCTGATTGATAACGATTATGAGATTCAAGTTCACGTAATTTATTTGTGAATGTAGTAGGACTTGTGGCAGTAAATAAAGTAGTTGAAGGTTGAGAGGAAAAATTAGTGGACATGGTGGCGGTACCTCCAGTATTATAAGAAGTTACATGATTATAAGGTTCTATATCTATTACAAAGTCACCACAACGTTGGTGAACATTATCATAATTACCACGTTGCATGAAGGAAGCGGTACTATAATGACTAGTGGTTATGGAACGGGCGGGAGGTCTTGGAGGAGTATAGATATCGTGAATATCAGTATCGTAAGTATAAGTATCGTAAGTATCACGGGTTATATTAAAATTAATATTTTTATTGATATTAGGATTATTTTTCGATGGATTGTCTATATAAGGAATGTTTGTATTGATAATACCAGTTTTTAAATCAAGAATCCTTCTATCGCTACTACTAGTCATTGTTTTATTTTTAGTTTTTTTTTATTATTTATTTTGTTAAGGTCCACTTCATGCGGAAAACACTCAAAAATTCTTTGAAATGTTTATATGCGAGTTTATATGCGAAAGTGTAAATATATGTGCGCGAGAACCTGTAAATTTTTTAGGATGGAGGTTTAAAATGGGTGGTTAAGATGGGATGGGATGGATAAAAAAAAAATAGATTTAAAAGATAGATATATTTGAAGGAAAGACCAAATTTATAAAGGCATCTTGGGACCAAACCAAAAAGAGAGATATAAAAGTCCCGGTAAAAAAACTCGTTTTTTCTTGCAGGGTTTTTGTAAAAATAAATAAATAGTAATAATGATAAAGATAATAGTACAGAATTCGATTTTTGGTAAAGACCGGAATAGCGGGTAACATTTGAGAACAAAATATACATACAAAGTAACATCATTATATATCATTATATGTTGCTCTGTTTACCCATTCATCATGTTGCATATATATTTATAACCACCAAATAAAAATACATTAAACCAATGAAAAGATTCTCGAGACGCATGGATTTTTCAATTATAAAACAAGATGATTATCATCTAATACATCTAATACCTGACAACTAGTATAACAATAAAGGTAAAGAATTCCACATATGATAGTAAATCGAATGAAACAAAGTTGTTAATTTCAACAGTACTTCAGTTTAAAAACGAAACTTGCATGGTTTTTTCACATTATCAGCGCGTTCAAAAAAGGAGCAATTCATGTTTCAAAAAAAGTTGTACAATGTATTACGGATAAGTATAACTTGTCATATGTATTACAATATTATTACCTATTCTATTCATCTATTCAATCTACATATACAATCTATTATCGTTATACGTATTCACTCTATTTCATTGTAACAAATTTTATTATTATTATTTGTACAAACAATGACATAACGATAACGGGTGTTATAAAGAAAAACGTTTAATCAAAATATACTAAAAAATTTCCCGTAACTAAATTCTTGTAACTTTTTCACTTTTTAAACTTTTTTTTAACATTTATTTAAATCTGCACATCTTTTGTAAAACATGTAACGTTTAATATGAACGAGAGGATCATCTTAACAATGGATGAAAATTCCTTTCACTCTAAAGACTTAAAGTTAATGCTGATTGTCATCGCATTTTCATTTGAATATCCTATTTATTCTAACTTAAGTGACTCAATTCACCTAAAAGATAATAAAAGATGATGAATGGTCTTGGAATAATTCATTCAATCTTATTACAAATTGACAGTTCTGCCTTATCATACGTAGTGATCAGTGTTGGGCAAATCAGTGGTCAAGCAAAAATTTGCTGGTCAAATTGGTCAAGTTATTTATATAAATATAATATATTTATTATATAATAAATTATATTCAAAATGCTATTTGACCGATTTGACCAGTAAAAATTCTTTGACCAGACCGGTCAAATGGTCAAATTGGTCTGGTCAAATGGTCAAACTGGTCTGGTCAGCCCAACACTGGTAGTGATATATAATTTATATATATGTACGCATAACCTTGAATTTACTATATTCGGCAGCTCATTAATTGAATATGTAACACTACATAGTGTTTTTTGATCACATTCCCAGTGAACAAAAAAAATTAACACTGAATCGTACCATTTAGTATTATACTAAAGTACTCAACTTTATGTATTTAACCCAAAATTAGATTGAATAGAGTGGACAAGAGGTTTTCTAATTAATTAATGCAATTGTTTTAGTTGATATATGCGAGGGTTGGTAATAGCGGAATAGTTTTTATATAACCTGAGCCTATTTTTTTTTAATAAGAAGTTGATATTAACGGGGGTAATCTGTATTTATACAATGATTCAACAAATATATGTGACAGTTAAAGCGAATTGTTAATAAAAGAGTATGTGTGATTTTAATGAGTGTGACTTTAACGAGTATTATCAGTTATAGAAACCTCCAAATTTTACGTATACGTATCGGTATTGGATTTTTGCAGTTAGATCAAGCAACCTCACACAAAGATTGAAATTCAATTAAATTATGTATTTGGATTATACATTAGTAAATATATACGTTCATTTATGCATGTATAAATTCTGTATTGGGAGATAAGGATATACGTATGAGTGCGTGAGAGTGAAAACCTGGAAACACATTTAATGATTTACTATGATTGGTTACAGGTTTTCACTCTCATGCACTCATATATTTTGTCATGGCTCAAATAAAGTGTATATTAAAGTTTTTCTTCGTTTTACAAAAGCAATAATAACATTATTGTTCCGAAAACATAAGGTATCAACTACGGATTAGTATAATAGGTTTAATAATCATTACGTACATATAACGGTCACATATTACTCAAACAGAAGTCGATGAAAATACATGTTTAAAAATTTAGTTTAAAACCTTAATTCTAATTATAGCGATAGGTACAGATATTTGAAGAAGTTACCTTTTTACCGTAGGGTTTAATAAATACATAAAGAGTATATATGAGTATATACCAAGGTTCTTATAACACCCTGATAGTTTTTACGTATTTTATGTGTGTTATTTATAACTTGTTTGTTTTATAATTATATAAAAGAGATAAAAGTGATATAAAGATAATTTTAATGTAATCTAAATTAAATTATACTACGTAGTAAATAGGGCAAGTCCAAATGAGATTTAAAAACTTTGTAAATTTTTATTACTGATTTATCTACAAAGCTCTTTTAGATTATAGTTTCGCGAATCATTTAGATCCAGATGAATTCATATCGATATGATTGGTGTGTATTATTTAATAACAGAATAGTTATCTAGATTCTAAAAATACTGCAATGTTGTTATTTGAGGTTAGTTAAAAACGACAATTTTATACCCAACCATTTTGCTATAGAAATGAAGCTAGAGAACAACCAAAAAAATTTAAATAACTGAAATTCCAGGTTTAAAAATGATGCAATGGATAGGGTTTAATATGAATTAGTAGGAGCCGTTTTGACTATTTAATGTAAATCTTATTAAAATGGTAAATTCTATATATTAAAACTTGCGAACCTGATTTATTACATATATTGCAATTTTTTGTACATATAATTTTCTTTAAACTATGCTTAGATAAGTTAGAGTCTAATATTATAGCAAGTTGCATAAAATTTTAAGAATAAATTTGTATCAAAGGTTTAAACAATCACTAAATTTACTGCATTTACAATAATGGATTTTTTTTTATGATTATAAATATTTGAAAAAAAATATAAATTTACAACAAAAAAATAAATATATATACGTATAATAAATACATATAACAAAATTATAACTAATAATTTTTTTGCATTAATAACAAAGTTATAAATAATAAAATTTTTGTTTTTAAGTAAAGTTTATTAAAGTTAATAAATATTTTTAATTATTTCTATAGTGAATATTAAAATATATAATATTGTATATTTTTAAAAAAATAATTTAATATTTTTTATATATAGACAATTAATTTTTTTAATAATTACTTAAACTATAGTTTAGAACTTAAATAAACTTTTTTATATTTATTAAAAACAATAAAGCAGGTGTTTTAGTTAAAAATATATAAAATCAAAAATAAAATAAATAGTTAGAATACACAATATAATTCTATTAGATGCTACAATAATTCTTTTTGCTAATCATCAAAACACAGAACTTACAGAAAGCAAAATCTAAATTTATATAAAAATAATTGTCAAAATTATATTTAAAGGCTTAAATAAATAGAAAAAACACTTAAAATAAACTTAGTGAATATAGTACAAAAAAATTAAGTTTTACAACAAAAAAAAAGAATAACTTTTATAAACAAAGTTTAAAAACCAAATTTTAAAAAAACAGTTTAGATCTAAAATTGTAAATTTGTTTAAAATATATAAGTATATAAAAAACAAACAAAACAAATATATAAATATATAAGTATTACAGTATATATATAAGCATAGAAATATTAAAAAAAGTAAAACAAAATATAACTGATATGATAATATAAACAAAAGTAAAAAAATTAATAACATTAAAGCTAATAAAAAAAGAATAAAAATAAAGTTAAGTTATATAAATAACAAAAAGTTAAGTTATATAAATAGCAAAAATTTAAAGCAAAAACTAGTAAATAAAAATAATTATTTCAATATTAAAAACATATTAGCAGTAATATTATAAAAAACAAATTTTAAAAAAATAATATTAAAGAAAAATATATAAAGCAATAATTAGAATAGATAAAAAAAATTTAATTAAAGAAGTATAGTAATAACTAACTCAATAAAATTCAATAAAGTTTTATTACAAAGTATAGCCTTTAATACAAAAAAAAATTAATAATTAGTAAGATAATTAATTTTTTATGAATATTATTTTTTTGTCAAATTTATTTTTTTTTTAGCATCAAGCCTATATATCTTTTAAAATGTATTTTTTTTTAAAATGAATTAAATAGTAATAATTATTATTACTATTAATTGTTTTTCTTATATTATTTGAAGTTCTAATTGAAACATTACTTAAATTTACATTATTCAAATTATTTCTTAATACTAAATATAAATAATATGATCTTTTTGAAAAAGATAGTTAATAAACATTTGTTATTTTATAAACTTTAACTAAATCAGTTATAATTATTGAAATTTAAGAAATGAAAATAACTATATTATTATAAACAATAAAGTGAAGCTCTGACCCTTTTCTATAAACTAAAAAACAATTTTTATATATTTCTAAAAAACTTCTTTTTGTAATTTTCAAAATTTATCAAAATTTTTTGTTTTAGAATTCATGACTTTTAGAATTGAAAAGTATTTAATTAATGCTTTGGATTTTGGCTTATTTTTTTGATAGTTAAGAATATTATTAAGTGACAAAAATATTGGATATTCAGAAAATTTTCCTATATATCAAGGTTTGTCATATCAAAATAGAATATAATCAATAACAATTATTACTTAATAAATAACTTTAAATTTTTTTATTTCTATTAGTTACTATTATACTACTTTCTAAATATGTAATATTTTATATTATTTATAACTTTTCTTTTATCTTCATAGCCAAGCACTAATAACTAGTTAATACTATTGATTATTATTAATAATTTTATTGTATCAATTAATGGTCAATAGTAAAAACTATATACAACATTTTATAATTGAACTTCATATAAAAGATTGTAAAATTATTTAGAAGTTTCTTTCTAATTTTAGTTTACAGAGTTAATAATAAAGTATTCAAATTAAAAATTTTATTGAAAAAGTTTATAATAGTATTACTAACAAAATTAAACAGTTAATGCTTATAAACTATCTTTATAAATTTATGATAAGTTTTATTAGGCTATTTAATAATTAGTAGTTGTTTTATATTATAAAAAGTATTATCAAACAAAGTTCTTTCATAGTCTTTAGAATCACATTTTACCAAGAAGAATGCATTTGCTTTCTCATTGTCATTAGTATTACATTCTACTAAAAAAAACATATTTGCTAAAAGAATTATTATTTTTATATCAAAATAAAATAATGCTAATATATTTTTATTCTAAATAATTATATTATTAATTATATATTATAACTTATAAACAAATCTAATTATAACAACCTGTTATATACTTATTTGTAACAACTCAATTAGTATGACCAATAAAAATAACTAAAACTTTATGTAACCCAAACACTAACTCTAACTACTATTGGCTAATCCAAGGTTGTTATATGTAATATGTTATTACAAATATATTAATTTATAACTTATAATAATAATAAATTTATTTTATAAATTATAGATTTATTAGACTCATATTTCAAAGTGCTGTATTCTAAAAGTTGCTAAATATGATTCTTTAATTGTTTAGAGAAAATGCTTTGATTCAATATTTTTAAGAAATAAAAATGACTTTAAGATATATGTTAAATTAAAGCAAATAATTTTGAAAATTCTTAATTATAATATTCACAATGCCAACACATTTTAAAAAATAAGAAAAGTTTAAAAAATAAAATATAAAAAAAAAATTAAATAAATAATTATAAATAAATATAAGAAAGAGATGAAAATAGTGATTATAATAAAAAATAACAAAATAACAAAAATAACAAAAATGTAAAATAAAAAAAGATGTCAAAACACTGAAATCCAAACAAAATTCTGTTTTTTGAATTTAAAAAATAAAGCAATAGATAAAAAAAATTATAAAGAAAATAAAGTATATAAAAAAATACAAAAAAATATGAATTTGCAATATATTTATTATAAGAATCTAAATAAGTAATAGCAATAAAAAAAGATAAAACATGTAGCATTAAGCAATAATTTAGAAAATTTAATAATTTTAATTGATATATATTAATTTAAATAATTTTTTTCTTTAATTAAAACAAAGCATAATAATTGTTTATATAATATAACCAAAAGTAATATTATATTATATATATATTATTTGTTAAATTTAAATTATAATAAAATGATTAGAGCATTGGTACTTCAAATTTCAATAATGAAAAATATTAATAATAAAATAAAACTTAGCTAATTATTATAATATGTGTAATTGTATATATTGCTATTATTTGCAAATAACCAAAATAACAAATAAAATAAGTATACTTTTATTTTTTTTGGTATTAAGATGACTTCTTTGGTCTTTTGATTTTTATTAATAACTTTTTTGATAATATAATTTAGTGAACTACTGTAGAAAAGCATACAATTGGCTATATATATAACTTTTTTATATTACCTATTTAAGAAGTTTGTCTAAAAGTTTCTCATCAATTGTTATATCTAACATCCCTACTTGAGTGTTTTACTTTAAACCCTTTAAACCTGTAATCTGTATTAATTTTATTGAATTATACTTAGATGTTCAAATCATCATTTCAACTTTAAAACTATTTTATTTTTGAGATAAACCTCTTAGAGCCTTCTGTATCTATTTTTATAACTGATTCAGTATTGCTATAACAAAACTAACACTTGTAGTTAGAGCTAACCACTAAACTGTTATGCTCTTGTAGAGTTCACACAGACCTCAATATCTACTTCATAGCATATTCCTAGTAGTTTAGTATATCTTTACTTTTTTTTATCAGATTTCTAATCCAAATAGCCTATATAGGACTATGATCAGTCTATCAGTATATCAGGTTGGTTTAATATCCTTTTTCTTTATTTCATTCCAGTAACCTAGTTAGTAATATCTCTGAACCTTTTCTAATCTAAAGGTTCTTGCTTATCTAAGTACTATAATTTTGGTATTCATTTTTAATAATCTAGCCTTTATAGTAGCATTATCAAAGATTTAGCTATCTCTTTATTTAGGTTTTTTCAAATAAACTTCTTGTTATATAATGTTAACAGATTTATATAGCTACACTTATTTTTTTATATAAAATGATTAATATCATCATATATTAACTTTTCTTAGATACAAGAATTATTATTACATATATATTAATAAAAAGATTTTTTTTTACTACATAATAATTAAGTTATACTATTTCTTAATTTTATAGATATATAAATATAACTATTTTACATTTAAAAAATAAAGATGTTTTTAAAAAATTTTTGAAATAAATAACAAAACCCTTTTATCTTACTAACTTCTGACAATAATTTACTTACTAATAATATTTTTAACCTATCTTCTTTTACTATTTTTATCAATACAACCTATTTACAATTATTATCTTTTTTTGCTATTTCTATTAACACTTGTTTACAATTATTATCTGCTATTTCTATTAATAAAACTCATCATAAATAGGTAATTAGATCTTATAAATAATCTTAAAAATATAATAGTAATTCTTTAGATTTATCTAAAAGTATTAAAAGCATATAAGAAATCTTTGAGCAAATGAAAAGTAAACAAACTATATTATAATAAGTCATTCAATTAAGACAAGCTGCCTAATTAAGACAGTTATTTCATTTATAACAACTATTAACTTCTTGTTCTTGTTCTTATTTTTCTTATTATAGATCATGTTTTATTGATTAAGATAAATTATTATTATTACAGAAATTACAAAGAAGATCTTAATTACAAGATCATCATAATGATATATAAGATCTTTTTTTTGATCTTTTTAGATATTAATCTTATGATCTTATCTTTTTTTTTTATAAACTGAATTTGATGAACACTAATTATTTTTATATTAAATAGTTAATTTAGATAAATTTTTTTTTAATTATATATTGCTTATAGTTATTAGTAATTATTTATATTTTTTTAATATATTTATTAACTATAATCTATATTATTAGTTAACATATTCTTTTAATTAAAGCATATAATATTTGTAATAATAAATAATTAGTTATTATTATTTTATACCTTCTTAAAAAAATTAAAAATAAGCATAATGCAGTTTTTCAAAGTATTAAGTTTGCAGTTTAATGTGTATTTGAATATGAAAGATTGCTTTTTTTAAAAAGTAATGCAACTGCAACTGATATTGTTCAGTAAAAAGAAAGCTTACAAGTAAACAATTATTATTATGCACTTTTTGAACAAAACAATAAAGTATTTTTTATTGAATATTAGTAATTATATAAACTGTATTTTTTACTGTAATAGTTTCTATTTTAACAAATAAACATAGTATATTCATTTTTCAGTATGTGACTTTCTATTAAATCTTTAATCACAAGATATTTTATATACAAAGAAGTATATAAAATATTATATTAAACAATTTTTGATAAGTTATTAAAATTTATTTTAGTTTCAACATCATATAATGCTAACATTAATATATTATATTAGATTAATATTAAAAGTGATAATTTATTGTACAAAAATATTAAAGCCTTTCAAATTTAAGGTAAAAATAAAACTTATAATAATAAATAATATAATAAAAGTTCTTCTTAATATAATCTTAATTCTAATCTTTTTTTCAAGATATTTCATCAATAAGTTTTCCTAAAGATAAGTTAGATAAATTGTATAGCATCACTTAATTGTGATTTATAATTTAATGTTTTTATATATATATATATTTTTTATATATATCATTTTTTTATATATTAATTTTTTTTTATATATTATTTATTTTTTAATATTTTGTATATTATATATTACTTATTGCATATATTATTTATTGCTTATTGCTTTAATATTCAATAAATAAATATAATATATATAAATTGTAATTACTTACTTTAAAATTTTGTTAAATATTAATATTACTATAGTTATTAGTATAAAGTTAATAGTACTAAATATATTTGATATATATTAATATTATACTAAATTGTTTTTTATTAATTTTCTATTATAATAAATATATATTAATATTTATTTTAATTAATATAATTCAACAGAAGGATTACTATTAATATATATATATTATAGTTAATAATCAATATATATTAGCTTATTTTTTTGTTAATGCAAAAAGATAAGTATAATTATACCTCTAGTTTACATATTTTTTAGTATGTAATCTTTTTTTTTGAGAGTTTTAGTAGTTTGGTTGGTTATAATAATTTCTTTTCAAAAACCAATATGTTATCTGGCTTTACAAATTCTAGCTTTATTTTTTAGATCTAGTCTTTACATTAATATTGTCAAAAGTTTGAACTATTTTTTTATTTAGGTCTTTCAAGTAGACTTCTGTTTTTCTGATTTCAATAATTTACATGACTACAAGAACTTATTACAGGTTCACACTATCTGATACTAGTTTGTACTTCTTTATACAAGATATAACTATTTATACAAATGTTATATGATCTTTTAGTTATGCTAATATAACACAGATATCAAATATCTAATCTTAACTAATAGCAAAAAATAGTTAACTATAATATAAAAAAAATTTTAAATTTTTGTTAATATTAAGATTTAAACTCTAGATTTGCTACTTGAAGGTTAATATGATTACTTTACTATATTACTATACTTTATTTTAAAATTTTTTATTAAATTCGTTTAAGTTATTGTTAAGTTATTTTTTTATTTAAAGGTTTAAAAAATTTATTTAGAAAAAATTTAGTACATTCTACTAATGCACTTCTATATATTAATATATTTTTGTTATAAATTATATTAACATACTAATATAAAATTAAATTTAGATGTATCAAAAATTTTTAAAATAATGTACAGAGGTTTTTATTTTTATTTTAACTTAAACAATTATATTAGTACTTTATTAAGATTTTTGAAATTACTTTTGCAATTATATAAATATATCTAAACAAGTAAGTTTAGTATTATCTAGCTACTCTAAAGATATCTAAGTGCAACTTGCTGCACTACTTTAAACAGAAGTAGACTACTTGTCTAACTACTCAAAGTTCATAATAAAAAGATTTTTTTCTTTTATAACAAGTTTTAATATTGTTTTTCTAGTTTTTTTTTTTAATTTTTTCTTCTTTTTTTTTGCTTGCTTTTTTTTTTTATTTAATTTTTTGCTGATTTGCCTTTTTTTTTTTCTTATGTTTTTTTTTTACTTCTTTTTTTTTATTTTGCTTGTTATGCCTTCTTTTGTTTTCTATTTATTAACTTTTTTACATCATATTTTTCAAACTTGTTTATAGAAGATGTTTTATATTATTTTTGCTATTATGTCTGCAAACTGCTACCTTGCCTTTGTACTTAGAAGTTGTGCTAATTTGTCTTATATATTTTTTAAAATTAGGTTTTTAATTAATACTTCTCTTATTTCTATTTCTTCTGCCTTTACTTTTCTGAAAAATGCTATATATATCATATATATAGGAATGCAGGTCTTTTTTTTTTCTTTTAATTTTTTTTAGACTATCATAATAGTCACTTTTTGGATTTGTTTTCAAAAATTTGTTTGTTTCTTGCATAATATCAAATATGACTATATTTTTTTTACTTTATCTTAATATACTTAATATTTTGTTGTTATATATATATTTAGCCTTCTTCTGTTAAGTTCTTCTAAAGTTAGAAGCTTGTCTATTATATATTTTATAAATGCACATCTTTTTGTATTACTTCTTCTTGTTATGCAATATATGCCTTTAGTTGTCTTTAGTCTTTTTCAAAATTGTATTTAGTTATAAATCTTAATTTTTATTTTTGTTACTAACTTTTTAATTGCTTTTGTTTTTTTTTATTTTGCTTCTAGTTTTGTATTTGTTACCAATTTGCATAACAGTTTTGCTAATATGTTAGTTTATCTATTTTTTTACTTTAGGCAATACTTTATCTTTTTACAACTAACTTTTTCTATTTGTATTATTTTTATTTTATTTTATTTTTTTTTGTTAAGATGATCTCTTTGGTTTTTTGACTTTTATTAATAACTTTTTTGATAATATAATTCAGTAAATCACTACAAAAGAGTGTATAATTAGCTATATATATAACTTTTTTATATTATCTATTTAAGAAGTTCATCTAAAGATTTTCTACTAATTGCTATACTTAACACTTTTGCTTAGATGTTCTATTTTAAACCTACAACCTGTATTAATTTTACTAAGTTATACTCAGATGCCTAAATTATTATCTTAACTTTAGGACTATTTTATCTTTAATGTAAACTTTCTAAAGCTTTTTGTATCTATTTTTATAGCTAATCTAGTATTACTATAGCAAAACTAATATTTGTAATCAAAGCTAATCATTAAACTGCTATGTTTTTGTAGAGTTTATATAGACTTTAGCATCTACTTTACAGCATATTTCTAGTACTTTAGTATATTTCTGCCTTTTTATCAGACTTCCAATTCAGATAGTCTATGTAGAAATACAATCAGTTTATTAGTATATTAAGTCAGCCCAATATTCTTTTCTTCAGTTTTATTTTGGCAGTCTAATTAATAGTATCTTTAAGACTTCCTTAACCAAAAGGTTTTTGCTTGTTTAGATACTATAACCTTGGTATCTGTTTTTAGTAAACTAGCCTTTACAGTAGAGCTATTGAAGATCTAATTGTCTCTTTATTTAGGTTTTCCCAAATGAACTTTTTGTTATCCAATTTTAATAAATTTATATGGCTACAAGGACTTATCTAGTGTTTGTACTGCCTGATTGTTAATTTGCATTTCTTTGTA
This sequence comes from Cetraspora pellucida, assembly GCA_910591915.1. NCBI lineage: Eukaryota > Fungi > Glomeromycota > Glomeromycetes > Diversisporales > Gigasporaceae > Cetraspora > Cetraspora pellucida. The sequence goes on from CAJVQA010003234.1 coordinate 18,179, forward strand.
TAATACTATATTTATACAAATGCTTTATAACCTGCCAGTCATGCTAATGCAACTGCTATTACAAGTATTTTAATCTAATTATTAGTAACAGTTATCATAATATAAATATTACATAGGTAATTATCCAATTTTTTACTATTGATGAGATTTGAACACCTAATCTACTATTTAAAAGGTTGACAACCTAACTACTTCACTAGATTATCACACTTCTGTTTTGATTTTAATATGTTTATTTCTATATTATTTATTTTAAAAAACTCTTATACTATTTCTAGAATTTTTAATAACTATTTTTTGCTATTTGCAATCAATGTATTATTTGTATATTTAATTACTACTTGGCAGTATCTTGTGATATTATTGCACTGCATTTTTTTTTTAATTTGTTGTTTAACTATATACTCTAAATTTTCATCTTTTTGTATTTTTTTTAATAATAGATTATAAAAAAAATACTATATTAATAATATTATTACTTTATCTTGGTCTATTTTATTCTTTATCATTATTTTTTCTATTAAACTATAGTCTATAATTATTCTCAATTGTTTTTTATAAAAAAGATTTAAAATATATTTTATTATTTTTTTAGATATTTTGACTCTTTGTAATACTAATTCAAAACTTTTAACTAAAACTAAATTAAATGTCTTTTTTATATCTTAAAAAAGTATCTATACTTCTTTGTTCTTTTTTTTTGCCTTTTTTATAATTATATTCAGAATATATATAAGTTGCTCTATTGAATTTTTTGGTAAGCTAACATAATTTGGCCCTTTGAGTACCTTTCTCTTTATAAAAACTTTGGCAAGCTTTTTTGTTATTACCTTTGTTATTACTTTTCTAAAAGTTTTAATTAGTGCTATTAGATAAATATTATTTAAGCTGTATCTCTACTCTATATCTTTTAGTATTAGATAAACTTGTACTATTTTTTACTTGGTTGGTATTTCTTTTACTTCTAAACAAAAATCAACAAAAGTTTTAAAAACTTCTTGTTTTCTTTTCTGCTTATTTAATTAGTATATAGCTTATGCATAATATACTAAAATCTGTTTCTGTTTTAAGTTCTCTTAGCATTTTTTTTTATTTTTTTTCTTTGATATTTTTTTAACTTCTATGTACTATTTTTTTTTAATATAGTTTTGTGACTTGTAAACTTCTTTTTACCTTTCTGGCATTTTTTCTAGTTTAGTGTTTCTTTTTTTAAACTACTTCTTGTAATGTTCTACTATATCAATCTTAACTAAATCTGGTTTTGCTATTAGATTTGTTATTTTTTCTTTTTGTTTAATAAATCTGTTAAGTATTATCTTTTTGTAAGGTTTGTTTAAAAGATTAGCTATCATTTTTTTTTAATCTGTTTTGATTATTTTATATCTTTTTTCTATATTCTCTTTTATTTGGCTTCTTTAACTTTGTTTCTATTCTTTTTTTTTTGTAACAATTTTTGCTAACCCTTCATGTCTTTTATCTAGGCACTTAATTATTATTTATATAGTTTTGGCAACTTTTATTTTTTTTTCTATCTAGTGTTCTTAATTTTTTTTGTATTTCATTTCTTTTTTTTTTGTTACTTCTTGATTTTTTTTTGTTTTTATATATTTAATTAATCTTTACAGCTTTACAATATTTTTCTTTTAATGTTTATTTTTTTTGACTGCTTTTTCTATTTGTTACTATATTGTATATCTTCTATTTGAATATATGTTTTTTTTTTTTTTTTTTTTTTGTTAAAGGCCATACTTGTGGTAATACTTTATTAACTTTA
>CAJVQA010003235.1:0-19952 GCA_910591915.1 Cetraspora pellucida
AAATGTAATGTAATCATATATGTAATAGTAATGCAAAAAGCTAATAAAATATAGGTTACGATTTGGCATTATAAAAAAAAAAAAAAAAAAAAAAAAAAAAAATATATACAACTAAAATTACTAATAAAGATATAAGCAAGGCCTCACCTTAACACCAAAAAAAAAAATTTATAAATAATTATATATTTATAATATTTATAAAAACAGTTAAAAAAGAGATATAATAACTTAGTAAAATAGATAAGTTGTTAACCTTTCAAGTAATAAATTAAGTATTTAAGTCTAATTAACAATGAAAATTTAGATAATCATCTATGTAGTACTTATATTATAACAACTGTTTCTAATAATTAGATTAAAATATTTATAATCATAGCTATATTAATATAACTGGCAAATTATAAAGCATTTGTGTAACTGGTTATACAGAAGAATGCAAACCAGCATCAGGTAGTATAAACTCCAAATAATTTCTTGTAATTATGTAAATTTGTTGAATTAAGAAACAAGAAATCTATTTAAAAAGACCCAAATAATAAGATAGTATAAATTTTTAATAGTGCTACTGTAAAGACTAGACTACTAAAAATAAATATAAATGTTAAAGTATCTAAACAAATAAAAATTTCCAAATAAGAGATATCACAAATTAGACTACTAGAATAAACTAAAAAAAAGAATATTAGACCAATTTAATACATTAATAGACTAGTTGTAATCTTATATAAGCTATCTGAATTAGAAGTTTGAAAAATAGGTAGAAATATACTAAAGTGCTAAGAATATGCTATAAAGTAAATACTAGACTTTAAGTGAACTTTACAAAAACTCAATAATTTAATAATAAATCCTAATTACAAGTGTTGATCTTGTTATAGCAATATAAAATTAACTATAAAAATAAATACAAAAGGTTCTGAGAAGTTTATTTTAAAGATAAAATAATTCTAAAATTAAGACAATGATTTGAATATGACCTAGTAATGTTAATACAAGCTACAGTTTTAGAGAGTTTAAAATAGAACATTTAAGCAGAAATATTAGATACAGCAATTGGTAAAAAACCTTTAGATGAACTTATTAAATAAGTAATATAAAAAGATTATACATGTAGTTAATTGTATACTCTTTTTGTAATAGTTTATAGAATTATATTATCAAAAAAGTCATTAATAAAATTCAAAATATCAAAGAAGTTATCTTAAAAAAAAACAGTTAAAACTTTATTAATTTTATAATAAATAAAAAATTTTAAAAAACTTTTTTTTTAATATTAAAGTGAGTATTTGTGACTCAGAATTTATTAATAATATATATTAGCTAGCATTTGTTATATAACAAACATAAAAGCAATTATAGAAAAAGCATACAACTAGTCATTTATATAACTTTAGTTATTGTTTAATTTAAGTAGTCTGTCTGAAGTTTCTATACTAGTTATTATATCTAAAACCTATTTGTAAGCTCTTTATTTAAATACTCTGATCTCATATCTATCTTATCCTACTAACAATTCTAGTAACCTGATAAAAATATATTATAATTACTAAGTTATATTTAATTTTGTATTAAACTCATTAAAGCCTTTTGTATTCTATACTTATAGCTAACTCAATATTTCTTTGGCTTAAACCAGCACTGCAATTAGAACTAACTATTAAACTGTTATATTCTTAACTTAAACCAGTACTGCAATTAGAACTAACTATTAAACTGCTATGTTCTTATAAGATTCACCCAAACCTTAATATCTATCTTTCTAACATCTTCTTTATTGTCTTCTACTAACTTTAACTAAGAACTAATAGAACTTTTTAGATTTCTAATTCAGATAACCCAGTATAATATATTTTAGTATTTTTTTTTTTTAGCAATTCTAGCAGTCTGGTTAGTTATATGCTCCTCTATACATTTTATTATCTAGTTGATCTCTTATTTTTACTAAAAGTTTTTTATAAGTTTCTATTAGTTTAATAGTACTATCTAAAGTTTATATTATTTCTTTACTTTTTTTTTTGTTTTTACTAAAATTGTAGTTATTGATAATTATTGTCTTTATTGTAGTTTAATTATGATTACATAGCTTGTACAAGGTAAATATACAACTAGCTACATATATAACTTTTGATTATTTATTTTACATAGTCTGCTTATATAGCAGGTTTTATACTAGCTGTCATATCTGCAATCTACTAGGAGTTTACCTATTTAAACACTTTAATTTCTATATTTATACTGAAAAATAGCACACAAGTTCTCATATATCTAAGTGCTGTCTAATCTAATTTTGATTTTCTTTTTTGTATATCCATCAAGCTGTTACATATTTCAGAGTATATCATCTAACTATAAGGCTTCAAGATGCTCCTCTGCTAACTAACTACTCATATTTAATTTTTTTTGTTAACAGGACTCACTCTTGCAGAATTTATCCAAACCTCAGCATTAACTTCATAGTATATTTCTAGTACTTATAGTATACTTCTGCTTTTAACTTCAAACTCCTAATTCAGATAATCTAAAAGAATTATAATATATTTCTGATATCTTAAAGTCTGTTTTCAAGATTTTTTTCCTCTGGTTCAAGACTTCTAACAGCCTGATTGATGGTTATATTACTTTTTTATTCAAAATTTCCAAATAGGTTTTTAATTTCTTAGTTTCTTCACTTTCTGTATCTAGTGATTTTATTATAGATTTGTATTAAAATCTTATACAACACTAGTTATAGCATTCCTTTATATATATATAATATTACAGTTTACACAAATGCTCTAAGCTCTTATTTAAGATGATGTAATTAAAGGTTACAGATACATCAATTCAACTGATCAACAGAGTCAATTACAATAACACAAATATAATTTCCAAAATTTATTATCTGTAAAATTTGAACTTTAGATTTGCTACCTAGAAGTAAACAATCTAACTACTTTACTAAATCGTTACACTTCTAAATTTTAAAAAATTTAAAGGTACTATAATATAATAATAATTATTTTTAAAAAATAAAAATTGGAAAAAAGTTTTATATTAAACAAAATATGTTATTTATCGTAGATTTTTTTATAAAGTTAAATTATTAAAACTATTAGTTAAATTATAATTTTTTTTATTATAATTAGAAATAGTAAAAAAATATTTTAAATTAGTTTTAAATGCTTTTTATTAGTTTAACTCTTTTTTTAAAACATCAACATTTGGTGATGAAATTTAGTTAAAGCTAAAAATTGCTTCTGATTAGTTAATATTAGTATTAAATATTTGATCAAAAAATGCTAATATATTGTTTTTTATATAAATTTGAATTTATTACAAATTTATTATATATATTACATGTAAAAAAAATTAAAAAGTTATAAAAAATATGTTTGATTACTTTAAGTTTTTTTCTTATATCAATGCTTTATATTAATATTAATTTTTTTATAAACTAAATACAACTTTTTAGTTTTACATTTGTTTATATTAAAGTTTATGTATGTTTTGCAAAATATTACTGTTATATAAACCTTGTTAATAAGTTTTCAAAAATAAATTATTTAAAGATAAAAATTATAATGTGTCCTTTCTATTTTGATTATTATTGTTGTTATCATAATTATCCAACCAGCCATCATTCTTAATTTATTTTCAGATTTTCAAATACTGGTATACAGTTATATTGTCAATTTATCATGATTAGATCATAATAATATTTATTAAAATACTAACATAATTGATTTAGTAAGCGATTTTTTTCTTCGATTTTTAAAGTGAAAAATGGTCGTTAAAAGCATAAAATCCAATAAACACACTATTCTAAAAGTATATGTTAATTGCCGTGACCAAATTTCCATTAAGAATAAACGAAAGAGAAAGAAATTCGAAATAAAATTATAAAAACTAATCAAGAAAATACAATTGAACCAGAAAATCTTGTAGATTTTATTTTTAATGCTCTTCCGTAAGATTATAACTGATTATTTATTTGAATCCAGGATGCAGCAACAAAAAATTATTGAAAAAACAAGTAGTAATAAATGGCTTGATAGTATTAATAAAAACTTTGTGCCATTACATTTATTGAGTTATTTGAAATAAATAAAATGATTAATTTATTACTTATCGTTATTACTTTGTTAGTCTAAAATGTTTTTGGTTTGTATTTTTTTGTTAAGTTATATGAATTTTTAGTGTTCGATGTATTTGTCACATGATGTTCGAAACTTTTTAAAACCTGGCATATAATACCACGTACCTACCCTAGAGTGTCCAGCATAATTCACCTAAAATGTGATTTTGCATAACGATAATTTAAAAATTATCCGAATTGGGTGTCTCCTTTAATTTACGCCAAATACCCCAAGAACACCAAAAAATTTTCGGTAACATAATTCTTAATATTAGGGTTAGTGTTTATATTGGGATTTGCTGCCAACAAGGTAGATAGTAAAATTGCTCAAGAAAAACTTTTTGTTAGAACACTAAAGATGGTTTCTTATGTGGATTTTTGAGTTATGGGCAATTTTTAGCAAAAAAAAATCTGTAAATATTTTGGGGTCACTTGTGAGGCCCAATTGGCCAATATGGTGATTAATTACTTACAGTGCATGATAATTTTATCGTTCACATAATCTTGTACATTCTCTCTTTGAAAAAGATGCATCGAGTATTTCGAACTCCAATAATTATCAGTCCATCTTTATATAAATTTACTTATCCAATAAAAAAAAATGCATTCCAATCTACTTTGTTTTTAAAGAAGCTATTTTTGAATGATTGTAATCATAATTACTTTTCAACTAATTCAGGTACACAATCTCTTCTTCATTATCTAACACTATAAAGAATGCTAAATTTTATTATATATATAATCAAATAATGCCATAGTTAATAAACCATTATTCGATAAAATTCTAATTGCAAACCGGTAGAGGTTCATTATTTATTTTATTACATGATTTGTAAGATACAAAGTTTAATTCATCACTTTTTAAATGTAATTTTCTTTTTAGAGGTGAAATTGCTTGTCGTGTGATTCGTACAGCTAAAAATTTGGGAATAAAGACTGTTGCAATTTACAGCGAAGCAGATAAACATTCACTGCATGCTAAAATGGTAGGTTTCTTGTAATTCTTATTATTGTTTTTTTTATAACTAATAAACTAATATGCAGCTAAAATCTTCACTTTGTTAATATAGGCGGATGACGCATATTTAATTGGACCAGCACCTTCTTCAGAAAGTTATTTAAATATTGAAAAAATAATTGCTGTGGCCAAAGAAAGTGGTTCACAGGTATTTGGAATAAATTTACAGAATATAGACTGTTATGAAAAAAAAGAGAATTTAATTGTTATTATTATTATAATTATTTAAATTTAGGCTATTCATCCAGGATATGGGTTTTTATCGGAAAATCCGAAATTTGCAGAACGTCTTGCAAATGAAAACATTATATTTATTGGTCCACCAGTATCAGCAATGATTTCTATGGGTTCAAAAAGGTAAACATTTCATTATTTATTTAATAATATTATTAACAAGACAAACACGATAATATAACATGCAATATGTACTTAAATAGTGAATCGAAAGATATCATGATTGCTGCAAACGTCCCTGTCGTTCCAGGATATCATGGAACAAATCAAGATCCAAAATTTCTTAAGGAACAAGCATCAAAAATTGGGTATCCAGTTTTAATTAAAGCTATAAAAGGTGGTGGAGGAAAAGGAATGCGTATTGTTAATGATTCATCAGAATTCGAAATTCAACTTGAATCTTCTAAAAGAGAAGCTATAAAATCTTTTGCTGATGATCAAGTTCTTATTGAAAAGTATCTTGAAACACCACGTCATGTTGAAGTACAAATTTTTGCAGATATGCAAGGGAATGCTGTACATCTTTTTGAAAGAGATTGCTCTGTTCAAAGGAGGCATCAAAAGATTTTAGAAGAAGCACCAGCGCCAGGATTAAGTAAAGAGATAAGGCAAGAACTTGGTGTAAAGGCTGTTGCCGCAGCTAAAGCCGTTAATTATGTTGGTGCGGGTACCGTTGAATTTATAATGGACAATAAAGACAAACGATTTTATTTTATGGAGATGAATACAAGACTGCAAGTTGAACATCCTGTGACGGAAATGGTTACTTCTACAGATTTAGTTCAATGGCAATTGGAGGTAAATATATTTTTCTTTACTGTAATTGCGATATCTGTACTTATTTTTTGAAATAAATTTGTTTATAGGTAGCCTCTGGAAATCCATTACCTATGACGCAAGATGAACTTAGTCTTGATGGTCATGCTTTTGAAGCTCGTATATATGCAGAAAATCCAGAAAAGTATATACGATTTTTCGAAATTTAAATTTAAATTTGTTTATTTGAATAGAACATTTTCTTTAATATTTTTTTTCTTGTTACAGTAATTTTCTTCCTGACACTGGACCATTGCTTCATGTTCGTACACCAACAGCTTCATCAAATGTTCGACTAGAGACTGGTTTTGAGCAAGGAGATGAGATTAATGTTTACTATGATCCTATGATTGCAAAATTGATTACCAAGGGCACAAATCGTACGGAAGCATTACGCATATTACGAAAAGCCTTGCAAGAATATGAGGTTCGTTGCTTACTCAAGGTTATTTATTTACATGCTTAGCATTATTTATTTATATGGCCTTACCTAATATATTCTAACGTAATGTTGAAAGATTGTTGGATTAAGTACAAATATAGAATTTTTGAAAAGAATAGTTTCACATCCTGCTTTCATACAAGGGGATGTTGAAACTGGATTTATCGCGGTAAGATATTTTTACGTACTCATCAAAATGACGTATCATTTCTCATATTTTCATTTTTTAGAAACACGAAAAAGAATTATTTGCACCAAACCCAGAAGTATCGTCTTATGCTATTGTTCAAGCCGTTTTATCATTAATATTGAAGGAGCATCAAGAATTAAAGAAAACTGCTATCGGATCATTTGGTAATATAATCATTAGGAGGCTGGTATTCATACCCCACATTTGGTATTCATACCCAGAAAAAAAACAAATTTTTTAAACTTCAAGCAAAGATATCTCGACGACCAGCTAATCAATCTTGATAAATTTTTTTTTTTATTTGAATTCTATAGGTTCGTGGAATTCAAATAAAAAATTTGATCAGATGGTCGTCGAGATATCTTTGCTCAAAGTCAGAGAAAATCAAAACGTCTATCAAAATAGATGTTGCGCCGAATCATTTTTAAAACTTTGAGCAAAGACATCTTCGCTCAAAGTTTTAAAATACAGTCAGACCTCTCTAAATTCATATTCCTTAAATGCATAGTCTATGAAAGACCTCTCTAAATGCATGGCCTTTTTTGTCCCCAACCCATATGATACTTATGGATTTTTACCTCTCTAAATGCAAGATTTTTTGGCCGCCCCACGGTTATGCATTTAGAGAGGTCTGATTGTAATTCAGCATTTTCTATTTTGATAGACGTTTTAATTTTTCTGATTTTGAGCAAAGATACCTCGACAACTAATTGATCAATTTTGATGAAAATTTTTTAATTTGAATTCTACAAACCTGTAGAATTCAAATAAAAAAAAAATCCCATCAAGATTGATTAGGTGATTATCAAGATAGCTTCATTCAAAATTTTAAAAATAATTTAGCACAGCTTCTATTTTGATATATGTTTGTTTGATTTTTCTCTAACTTTGAATGAAGATATCTCAACAACCACTTGATCAATTTTGATGAAATTTTTTTATGAGTTCTACAAACCTGTAAAATTCAAATAAAAAAATTTCATCAAGATTGATTAGGTGGTCATCGAGATAGCTTTGCTTGAAGTTTGAATTTTTTTTATTTTTCTGGGGTATGAATACCAGCTCTCAAATATTATCTTATTTTTTAAATAACAGTCATTTGATTATAGATCCGTATTCACCTTGGGGATTATATTTCGGCTATCGCCTAAATGCAATACACGAACGAAATATTTTATTCCATGATCAAAATGATGTTCATATACCCGTTGACATAAAATATTTGCAGGATAATTCATTTGACATTACTATTCATCATGGAAAAGATAATTTAATTACATTTGAACGTGTTACTGGTCAATGGGATGAAGTAGAGAAGCAGGTTGTGGCAGATATTGATGGTATACGATTTAAAAGTCGTATCATAATGGAAAAAAATAATAAAATGGTTATATTTGATCGAGTTTGTGTGATTTATTTATATGATTAACGCATAAATATTTTTTTTTGTATATATAAGAAATATTAATTTATATTTTAACTTAGGATGGAAAAATAGTTTTATACATCCCAGAGCCTTTATATCTTAGTTCAGCTGTTTTAGATGTGGCACATTCCATTAAAACACCAATGCCATGCAAAATTTCTCAGGTTTTAAACAAATTTTAAGAATTTTAATGATTTTGCCTTTCTAATTAATTTCCTAATTAATAATGTTAAATTATATGTTTTCATAAAGGTACTTGTTCAACCTGGACAAACAGTTGAAAAGGGAATGCCTTTATTGGTATTAGAAGCAATGAAAATGGAGGTAATATTTATGTATAACTCATAAATATATAATTGTTGCTGTACAATTATTTAAATTTTTTTAAATATATTATTAACAGCATGTTATAAAGTCTCCATTTACTGGCAAGATTGAAAAAGTGTATTATAACGTTGGTGATTTAGTTGAAGAAAATAAAGAACTGGTTGCTTTTGTTGACGAATTATGATTGTAATTTTTGAATAATAAAAAGTCATTTATTAAGCTTGCAGGTAAGACTTAATAGGTAAGGTAAGTTTTTTTAGATGTTATTGTGAATTTTGAATTTTAGAATTTAGACAAATAAATTATGTTGGCTTTAAGTGGTACCACTGTAGTAATAGACGATTATTTATAAGAATTTATAATAATATAATAATGGTGTGGATTTTTTGGTTTGTAAAATGGTTTGTAATAAAGCGTTTTACTAAAAACACTGCTCAAAATTAACATATATATGTACAGTACATCGACCTTGACCATATACATAAAATGTATATATGCTGCTGGGATGGTTATCTGCTATCACAGTATTGCATGTATTTCTTTCTTAAGCTACCTACCTATTGAGAGCTAGGCAATTATCCATTATAATCAGTATAACTAGTATTAATTTCTTTGAAAAGCTTCCGGCCTTTTTCCATTATTTTCGAATATCTTGTGTTGCGTTCACGTTTCGATTCTAGTTGCGGATAATTGTACATATTGCATTTTATGTTTTACAACTTGAAAACAGCTGATTCAACAATGATTTTGTGCTTAAACGAATGCTATAAACTGTAGGATTATTTAAAATGGTACGGCACAGAACGTGAACTATAGGCATTAAAACGATGCTAAATATTAAAATTTGAGTCGAAAATAAGAAATTGTTTTGTCGAAATAATACCGGTTTTTTATGAACTGATGATCTGTTTTCAATAATTTTTGTTTTAAGTGATGATAAGAACATTAGCATTCTTTTAAACCAAATTGAAGCATGAATTAACCATTCTGAAATACGGAAAAAGTTTGTTGCATGTTATCTTTCTGAATCTTTTTTTTTTTTTTACAGCCACTATACTTCTCCTTATTTATATTTAGTATAATATAATGTTTATTTTATTGATTAAAAGATATAGGTTATTTGCTCCTCTTATTTTCGATAATATTTAATCAATCATTTATCAATTGATGAGCGTAATTATTGCTTATTTGTTAGAGCTGTTAATGGTTTGTATCAACTAATTATCGAACAGTTTATCGAATAAATTTTAGATAATTTTATTCGAATAACGAATCCGAATCCGAAGCTCTATATATAATATGTAAAAGTGAAATACACATGCAAAAATAAATATGATTATGTAGTTATTATAATTTACGACACTAATATCGCATTCTGACGTTCTAGCCCTCTCTATCCCTCACCTGAAATTCTATGAGCATCAACACCCATAAATACCTCAAATAGAAACCTCCTTTACTTAACCACTGTGTCTAAGTCATTTCTTGTTGCCATCATCAATTTGTCTACATGAGCCCGACCTAATAAATGATTATTGATTAGTCAAAGGTCAATATAAATATTAACGTATCTATATTTTTTTATACCCAAACATAAAACCTACCAAAACCCACTTATACTTGTTTATTATAAATTCCACCAAAGCTAACCCCTGACTTTAAAAAAAGGTCAAAAAAATGTACCCCCAGAATTTTTAATAAAACTCTTGAAACGTAATCAAGCAGATTTGTGTATATAATAAATGTTTATCTTTCTTAATTGACATGCGTTCCATTAACATTAACGAACTTTTGCAATTCAGGGGTTAAGTCCATCTTGGTTGGTCCTAGTCCCCTTGGAACATATTTTATAGTATTTATTAGTCTGGTCGGTCGGTCTGTCTTTCGGTTCTAAGATCAGTCTCACGCACTCAGTCAAATTTAAATAATTTATCAGAAAATCAATTACAGTAACCGATTGGTGATAAAATAATTGTAATTAATTTCTCACAACGATTGTTCAGTAGGCCTGAAATTTATATTATAAAAAATATAGTGTATTGTTAACAGCCAAGTAATAATTTTATAGTAGGGTGATTAAGAATTTTGCTGATTTTGAATAAAATAGTGACATGTTTGTTTCCTACGTGTTTGTTAGAAATAAGTTAATTCTGAATCACCCTACCGTATTGCAAAATATTTAACAGTTATTGTCTAGACAGTTTAATTGGTAGTTATATTTGTTATCAATACAGTATTAGTATAATTAATACAACAATGTAAACGTAAAATTTGCACTAGTATATAATATTAAACTGCCAACGTATATAAAACTGTAAAAAATTGTGCAAGGGGTTGTTTGGCCCGCGAAATACAATATTATAAAAAATATAGCGCATATAAATATGAATATATATTATATGTATATATGGTGCTCATTTAATATTAAGAACTAAATACATATCCAATACGTATAAATTAGACCAGCGAATTCTTGGAATTTGACCTTTATCTAAAACTCCAATTATTTTTTTAAAAATTAGACCTTATTCGAAAATCCCGGTTCCGATACGAGCTTGTTTTTAAAACCCATATCAATTAAGAGATTCCTCAAATCAGCCGAGTTGTTTAAAACAAAAAATACCATTGATAATAATTATATTTCAATTCCTATTTTTGATCATTTGTCCTCATGTAGGTGCAATTATTCCATGTAAACTTAAATGCCTTCGTAAGGTCGAGGGTCTACATTTATCGCAAATGTGCTGATTTGAATTGAAATGTTGCAAGGCCGTTGATCAATTATATAGGTTAACTAAGAATCAGGACTTCAGCACTTATTTCGTCAATCAGAGGACTATTATGCATTTCAACACATTCGAAAACAAAAACATTGAATGAAAACGAGGAAATTTTGTCATTACTCATAATTGGAAGAGTTATGAAAATTTATTAATTTATCAGTTATTATTAATCATTTGACCATAATCAGGACCAGGGCGGACGATTTCGGACCAAGGACCAAAATCATTCGTCTGGTTCCGATCTTTACGAAGATCGAACCATCCCTACTTTTTCACTTTCAATTCCAATAAAATTATAAGAAAGATTTAAAAAAGTAAGTTTTATATTCTTCTTGCAAAGCACATCCAATTCTGTTATTTCCTTACTCTTGGTTTTATTAATAGAAAGCTCTAAAGAAGCCAGAGTAATATTCTTACAAAGTGTTTTTACAAATATTTTTCACCTTCAATACTAATTAAAAAAATTCACGATACAAATTAAAGAAATTGATTAAAGTAGTGTTTACAGTAAGTGCTGCTGTAAATGCATTTTCTCCTTCAAAAGTAATGTCGTTATAACTAAAATTTAAAGAAATTAAAGTAGTATTTATGAGAAGTGCTTCTGCTAACGCTTTTGCTCCTTCATCACTGATCTCATTATTGGCAATACTTAACGAGGTTAGGGTAGTGTTTGTATGAAGTGCTGCTGCTAATGCTTTTCCACCTTCATCACTAATTTTATTATGATAAAGATTTAAGAAAGTTAGAGTAGCATTCTTATGAAGTGCCATTGCTAATGCTTTTCCTCCTTCCATTTTAATACGATTATAAGAAAGATTTAAGAAAGTTAAAGTAGTATTCTTGCAAAGTGCACATGCTAATGCTTTTACTCCCCAAGAATTAATTCTACAACGAGAAAGGTCTAAAGAAGTTAGGGTATCGTTTTTACAAAGTAGTTCTGCTAATGCTTTTCCACCTTCATTACCAATATTACTAATATGTAAAAAATTTATAGTATTTAGATGAAGTGCTTCTACTAATACTTTGATTGTTTTAGAATCAAAATTACTCTTAATACATAAATGATTAATAGTATTCTTTTTAAAAAGATTTTTAAGTACTTTATTGTAAATTGTCCCTTTAATTTCTAAATATTTAAGATTCCTACTTGTTCGTAGAAACATCGCAATTAAAGACCATTTAATAGCATTTATAAGTCCATAATCGTAATTCTCATCAATCCAATTTATGATTCCATCATGTAAATCATATTTAACAGTTGTAATATAACTTGTGTATTCAAATAATGGTTTTGGATCATTTGGAAGGTTAATTTTAAAAGGGATTAATAATGTTTGTTCTTCATTATTTAATGTTAAAAGGCACGTATTTATAAATGTTTTATTGTAAAGATTTGGCTTATTCCATAGTATTGGTACTATAATTCTACACCAGTGACGATTTACGAGAAGGCATGAAAACAAGAATCTAGGATAATCCCGTAAATTATTAAATATTTTGAACAAGCATTCAGTTGGTAATTTCAGCATTTTAAAAACGATTATGAAAAAAAACGCAGTAGTAGAAATAAATATGGGCTTACGTATTATAACTGTTACACGCTCATCGGATCAATTTTACCGACTATCCTCAAATTGCCTTATTTGAAAGTATATCCAATCCAAAGTAATGACGTAAGATTTTGGTTAGAACTGGTTTGAGGTTAAGTTAGGACAATTGTTGTAATAAAATTGCTCACCCCGACATTTTTTATTAGTACCTTATGATAGATTTAAACTCTCATTTACAGTGTTTTTGTTCCATAAACGTTTACGATTTGATTGGCTAATTGGCGTAGATCTCCAAACTAAAGTGAAAAAGAGTACGTGTCATTTCACCGACATCCCATTTCACCAACAATCAATTCGCCGACAAGTTTATTTCACCGACAACTATTTCACAGACAGCCCATTTCACAGACAAGGTTTTTTTTAAAGTTGCACTAACATTAACTCTAATTCCAACTGACCCTAACGAAAATGACCAGAATTACTTTGTCGGTGAGATGAATGTCGGTGAAATAACTGTCGGTGAAATAAACTTGTTGGCGAATTGACTGTCGGTGAAATAGGCTGTCGTTGGGCGAAATGAGCATCACCCGTGAAAAATGGGTCAGTAAAATTGGTCCGATTATCGTAATCTGACAATGTAACCAATTTTATCTATTATGCAATTTTGCATACGCACATACATGCAATTGATACAAGACTCCGACAATAACGGGTCAGGTCGGTCGGTCACGGGTCAGGCCCGCATGGTACCCGCATGGGCCATAGGACGACCTGGCGGGCAATTGATCAACATGACCCACGGGCCTGATGACGTGTATTAGTCTCGGTTATATTTTGGAGTTTCCTGTTATTTCGTTATTTCATTAAACAAGGTATGCAGTATAAAAGCGGTTGCTGTGAGTTATCGTTATGGTTACGGGTAGTGATTATTTTTATTTTAGGAAAGTGTTACCGACACTGCAACAGGTGATCTAATTTTCTAATTCTACTTTAACCTTAATGATAATGTTGGCAGTGCGGTTTCACTAAGGCGGTGTCAGTAGTAATCACCTATTTTATAATTATGATCAGGTGATAATACATGTGACTGGGTTAATGAAAAAAAAAAATTTTAAGATACTGGTATAAGTTATAGGGTATAATTTTGGCAGTTTGTTGTATATTTTGGAGTCCTATAGCATGTATTGTATTTAATCTTTTATACTCATTTAAGGTGGCTTTTGGTAATATCAGATACTTATGGTCAAAGTTTATAATAGAGAGGGTTTCTCATGAAGTTGCATGGCTCATTGTAACATAGGCTTGACCTTCAGCAAATAAAGTTTCATCAACAGAAGTCATCACATGAGGTAAAGTTAAGCCTTGTACTTTATGAACAGTGAGGATAAAAGCATTTTGGAGTAGAAATTGTTTTCTTGATGCTTATTTTTCATTTATATTAAAATACACAATTTCTTTTTGTATGATAACTTTATTCAGGTTAGTAAAAGTAGGAAAGGTTACTTCAATATTTTGATAAACAATAATTTTTGTGATGATTCTAATTGAGTTATTGCAGATATCTTCATCAAAGAGTTTGTTATTCAGAAACATGACATGTGCATCTTCTTGCAAATATATAGTATGAGGTAAATTTGTTGAATATTAAAATTGTGTTATTAAGTAATTTTTATCTAGGATTTTGAAATCTAAAATGTCTTCAGAAGTAGTGATAAGAGGTTCAGTTGTTATATGATCGAATGGAAGGTAGCTACATAGGAGTTGGTTGATGTTACAAACAGCTTGATGGGTATTAACAATATAAGTAGTACTATAAAATTTATTAGGATCATTATTTATATTAATTTTTAATTGAATGATAGTTTTATTTCTTTCTAATAAGTGATTGATTCATATTTCTTGTAGAATATTATAAAAATTAATATTATTTTGTTGTCTTTGTGGAATATTCAAAAATAAGAAAAAGAACAGTAATCATGCTGAAGATTGAAAGACATATTTTGATCTTACTAAAGATAATTAAATTATGTCTTTCACTAGTAGATTTGATATTTCTCTAAATACAAAATTGTTATTATAGATTTTGGCAAAAATATTGCTAATAAAAGTGAATAGACCATCATTTACTATTGAAATTTCTTCTATTATAATTGTTTCTATTTTTTTCAGATTGGCTTCATTGTCTTCATTGAAGTAAATTAAGATTTGATAGGTTTTATTAAAAAATCAGATTTTTAATAATGAATGTAAAGTTTTTCTACTAATGTTGTAAGCAACTATATTAGTAGATATCATTAGTAGATATTTTTTGTTTTTTAATTGAAGAAAGGATGTTAATTAGTGTAGTAAAAAACATTTTTTCAGTTCCTACTGGACCTGTTAAAAAGAAATATAATATTTTCTTTTAGTTGATTTTCTCTAAACATTAGATAGTATGGAGTAGATCTTGTATTGTTCAATATTTAAGGTTAATGAGAAACAGAAATCTAAATTGGAACAATATTTTTTTAGAAAAAGGAATTAATTAAAAATTAGATCTGATAAGTCACAATTTTTAAAATTGTGTAAAAGAGATTCTATTATAGTTTTATATGATTCTGATAAATAATTTTTTTATTTTATATAGCTTGTACAAAATGATTTAGTTAATAGATTGTATCTTATAGAGAATATTGCTTAAAACCTATCTCTATATGTGTCAAACCCTCCAATCAGTTCTTGTTCGGATCTTATAGGAATTTTTATTATAAGGTATTAAAAGAAAAAGGGTTCACCATCTTCTATTTTGTAAGCAGTGAATCATAGTAGTATTGATGTTTTTCATTTTACAATTAATCTATTTTTGTGATATCAGTAGTAAGATAGATTCAAATTCTGACTTGGTTGTCTAGATCTTATTATGTAATCATAAAAGTAATTGGAATAAGTAATCGAATAGAAGATAGAATTATTGGGATGATCAAGATATTTGTCAATTATATTATCTCAATATAGGGGTTCTATCTCATTGTTATCATCATTACCATTATCATTTGTTTTAGTTAGTAAATAGATTGGTTTGACAGATCTAGGTCTGAGTTTGGAAGGTGTATATGAGAAATAGAATACAGAAATAGAGGATCTTGTTAAAGGGTATTGTAATAGAAGAATCATCAATTTTATCACATCTAATCTTTATGTCATAATATGTCTTCTATATTCATTATTTTCAAAGATGTTAAAAAGTTCAGAAGGTTCAGATTTGGTTACATATTTTGTTATATATTTGGCAAATCTATTTGATGTAACATATTGAAAATTTATATGACTTCTTTAATTAATAGTGTTTCAGGATGGTATGGGACAACTATTTGATCTTCTTATTTGGTACAGTAATATATGTAACATAAGTTGTTTAGTGAGCAATATGTTCTTTTAGACAGAGATTGGAGAAAATTTTTAGAACATTATTTGTTTAAGAAGTTTTGTTTTTTACACTTATGATCGCAATAAAGTATTTAGAATGTCATAACTAATTGATATAGATTAGGATCTGTATGAGGATTAGAAACATAAGTGTGAATTGTATTAGAGAAATTAGTTCTTGAGTTTTTTTTTCAGTATAAGAGAATTCATATATGTAAATTGTTCTTTTATTTTAAAATTCATCACATTCAAAGAAATATTTCTATTTTTTCCAACTTACTAAATTAAAATTTTTCTATAATTTATTGTAAATATTATTTAAAAAATTTCAATAAAACATGTAAATGTATAGTAGATGATTTGTTGGTAGTAAATCATAATTATTAGTTGACAATAGAATTTCTCGTAATTGAGGCCATTTGTCTTCTGTCATAGTCATTGTATAGAAGATTTGTGAGAGTCTATAAGCTTGTATCATTGTGTTGACTTGAAGTTGTTTTTTTTTAAAGTAGAGTGTGGCAGTTCTAAGATGAAAAGGATTGTTGTAGTTTTTAATTCATCAAGTATAGGGTAGTTATTATAAGAACTTTTGGCAATTAAATTAGCTCTTGTTGAATAATGTTCTTAAATAATGTTTTTAGCAGATAGTAGTCTGTGTTGATTTTGAAAATTTCTTTTTTTTCTAAATTTAAGTATAACCAATATGGTCAATACCAATGTAGATAGAATCGCATATTAGAATATAACATTCTAAGTTTAATATATTTATTATAACTATCTATAAAAGATTGAGTATTCAAATGCCTTTTGATATCTTTATAGTAACTTTGACTTTTGGAAAATAGATCAGGTAAAATTAGAGCTTTTAGATCAGAGTTGTTAAAAAGAATAGAATGATTTGTATTATTATTTTCAATAGAGTCACCTATTAAACAATTATAATTGGAATCTTGATTATGAATTTCTTATAGAAATAAAATATTTGGTACTACCAAGTCTGACATAACAGTCAAGAAACATTATTAGGAAGAATGATTCTTGTTGTATTAAGAGATAAATTGTTAAAAAAGAACTGTATTGCTAAAGATAAGAGAAGTGATACAAGACTTTGTAATAATAGATGAGTAGTAATCAAATTTGATTGATATTGTTTAATAAGTTCATTATTTTGTTTTAGCCATTTCAAAGCAGAGATTAAAGAGTTATAAAACCAAGTTGGAGGTTTATTAGAATTTAGATAAGCATCAATTAATCCAAAATATATCTGTAAAGTTTAGTAATTGTGAGAAATTTCTATAAATCCTTTTAAATGTTGATAATTTGTATATAAGTTTGTACTAGCAGTACAGCCTAAAAAACAACTTAAATGGACTAAAGAAAGATACCTTCAGTTCATTATAGGAACTTGAAAAAGTTTAAAATAGATAGGAATTAGTATAGGTGAATAGCAATATGTTTTCCAGTTCTTGCAAACATCATAAACAGTAACTTGTTTGATATTCAGTCTATTTACTTATATATATACAGGTATATTAAAAGCACTAGTTAGATAATAGATTTTGTCACTATCATAAGAAATCTATTTTATGTAAGATTTCATTATTAACATTGAACAATAGATACAAGAGATACAAGAGTAATCATATAATATTTTTGTTTGGAATTCAGTTAATAAGAATTGAAGGATTGTTTGTTAAGAAAGAAGATTATTATTAGGTGACAGAAGAAAGTTTGAGTTGGGTAATAATCAAATATTATCTGGAAAAAAAGCATTTAATAAATTCTGGTTTATTTTATTTCTGAATATATAAGAACTAAATAAATAATTATTTTAATTTTCTGAATTAGGTTGTGGCTGGTGTTGGAAAATAGTAAATAAAAAGGTTTGAATTTGATAATTAGACATGATTTTTAATTTTAAAATTAAGTTCAAATTTAATCAAATGCCTGAATAGAGATATATATAGTTTTTTTTTAAAAAAAAAAATACAAATCTATTTATATTTACAATTATTTATTATGTTTACAATTTATTCAAAATGAATAAAAAAAAGATTTGGGTGTTTTAATGATTATAGATATTTTGAGTGACTAATTATTTTTTTGTTATAAAATTTATATATTTTTATTATATATTTAGAATAATTTATTAATATATAAGTGTTTATTATTATTATATATTTATTTTTATCAAAATTACAATTAATATTTATTATTATTTATTTATTTTTTTAAAAACAACAATGCTATGTATAATAAAGAAAATTTAATCAGAATCATCATTATGACTATTAACTGTTTCTTTAGAATTTTCTTAAACAGTGTCACTTTTTTTAATTTGTAAAAGTGCATCATTAAAGTTTGTAGATAAAGAGTCATTAGTAAATGGTTTTAAAACAGAAGTTCTTTTTTTTCAAAGATTGTATATTCATCTTTGCATATTTTTTTTTAATAATATCAAGCTAATTGTCTAATTCTTTATGAGGTTTCTTTTTTTCCTTGTTAGAAGAATTTGAAGTTTGAGATTTATTGTTGATTTTGTATTAACGTTGATAATGAATATATTTGGATAAAAATATAAAGATTGTACCTTTTAAAAGTTGATAATATGCAATTATAAACAGATAATTAAATAATTTAATAATTTGTAAATATAAATTTTTTGATGATACAATTTATATGAATAGATTTAAAAGATGATAACATATATATAATACTGACTTATATAATTCCATTCAATGTTTGATATAAGTATATGAGGTGTTTTCTTATATAAACTGATTTTGAATTTTCTAACTACAAACATGATAGTTCTTTTTAGATTCTTTTTAAAAGAATTATATCTACTATTTTGGTTTATATAGGATACTATAATGTTGGATTCAATATTTTTTTTACCAGTTATATCATTGTATAATCTTCTTGATAATATAAAACTTTGCTTTCTAATTTTATTATTGGATTTGTATGAATTAGATATAAGAGAAGCAGAGCAAATTAGCAGAGGAAAAGAATAAGGAAGATCTTCAAGCATACATATTAAATCATCTGGAGAAAATGCAATTGAAATGGCTTGGATGAGGATAATCTTGAGTAATAAAAATATAATTAGTTTTTAAAATGATTTATTTTTTGAAAAATTATGATTTTTAACCTACATATTTGATATTTTCATTATAAACATATTTTCTAATCATAAGTACTATAGACTCTTTTTCAAATTCTTTAATTAATAATTCCAAAGATCCAGTAAAACCTTTATAGATGAATTCCCTAAAAGCATCTTCATTATCTTTTATTCTATATAAGGTACTTCTAGAAACATACTTATTATTATCTGTAATAGTTTTAATAAAACCAAATGATGAACTCTTTCTGTAAATCCTTTTTACACAAAAATAACTAAAAATTCATCAGTACTAAATTCATCAATACCTGATTATTTATTAAGATAACCAACTTTAGTGTCTTAGATAAACTTGTTCAGCTCCTAATTTTACATATACTCTGAAAGTTTTAAGTCTATAACTTTTGAACTCGCAGTTTAATATTGCCAAAACAGCCTTTGGCCTTCACTACTAAACTTTTAACTATTTCTCATAAAGTATTCTATTAACCTATTCTACAGTCATAAGAAAAGTTGTAAA
>CAJVQA010003236.1:0-19951 GCA_910591915.1 Cetraspora pellucida
AAATAACAGTTATTAGATTTAATATTATTAATAAGCTTTTTAATTTATTTTATAAAATATGATATATCAGAAGTAATAATACAACCTATATTTAAGTATTATTTAATCTAATCTTAATCTTTCTTTCTGTATATCTGTTAAGCCATTACATATTTTAGAATATGTTACCTGATTGTAAGGCTTCAGAAGGCCCTTTTGCTAACTAATTATCCATATTTAATCTTTTTGTTAACAGAGCTCATCCTTGCAGAATTTATCTAGACTTCAGTACTAACTTCATAGCATATCTCTAGTACTTATAGTATATTCTTGCTTCTGATCTTAAACTTTCAATCCAGATAGCCTGAAAGGACTATGATCTGTTTCTAGTACTTCAGGATCTGCCTTTAAGGTTCTTTTCCTCCAGTTTAAGACTTCTGACAGCCTGATTGATAGTACCTCTTATCTAAGGTTCTTGTTTGTCTAATTTTTTCTATATTAGTATTTGTTTTCTAGATCTAGTCTTTACAGTGATATTGTCAAAAATCTATGCTATCTTTCTACTCAAGTTTTTCTAAGTAAACTTCAGCTTTCTAGTTTATAAATTTATATAACTATAAGGACTTATTTTAAGTTTGCACTACCTGATGCTGGTTTGCATTCCTCTATATAACTCCAACATTATGCAGATGCTCTATAACCTGTCAGTCATACTGGTATAACTATATTACAGATATCTTATCTCAACTGATTGACAAAATGCTATTGCCATAATACTATTTATATATTATATAGATAATTATCTAAATTTTTGCTATTGATAGGTTTTGAACTTAATACCTATCACTTAGAAGTTAACAACTTATCTACTTTACTAAGTCATCATACTTCCCAGATTAAAAATAATTAAATTTGCTTTTTTTTCAATATTAAAATGACCTCTTTGATTTTAGCTTTTTTATTAATACTTATATTGAGTATATGTTTTATATAGACATATTTATATTAAACTATCAGATGAGTATATAACTGGCTATATGTATAAATTTTTTATACTACTTATTTAAGAAGTCTGCCCAAGAGTTTCTTATCAGTTGTTATATTTAATACTTCTGCTTAGATGTTTCATTTAAACCTTCTAGTCTGACTTTAGTATTAATTTTATTAGATCACAGATTCAGATCTATTCACTTTTAACTATAAGACTATAATCCTTAGACTATTTTTATTCTTAAGACAAATCTACCAAAGCAAGCTATATTCTCTTTATTGCTAACTTGGTTTGATACTATGACTGAGACTAACACTTGCAGTCAGAGTTACCTATTAAATTGCTATTATCTTTGTAAAGTTTCCAAATCCTGATATCTATCTTTTTGATTTCTTCTTCATTATTCTCTACTAGCTGCAATTCAGAACTATCAACAAACTCCTCAGACTTCCAATCCAGATGGCTTGATATAATATATTTATATATTCTTTTTTTTTAGTAATTCTGATGACCTAATTAATTATATGCTTCTTTACATATTTTGTTATTTAGTTTATTTAACAGTTCTTATAAAGGTGTTTTATAAGCTTTTATCAGTCTAATAGCATTATCAAAAGTTTGTACTACCTCTTTACTTGGGATTTCTAAGTGGGCTTCTGTCTTCTTGATTTTTTAGTTTTCTATATCTGGTGGTTTTATCATAGATTTGCACTAAAGCCATATCAGTTTTTACATTCTTCTATATATATGTAATGTTATACTTTATATAGATGCCCTAAGCTTTCAAAATTAAGTAAACTCTGATCTAATGTATCTAAGATTACAGATGCATAAACTCAACTGATTAACAAGAGACAATTATTATAATACAGATATAAATTTTAAAATTCATTATCTGTGAGAATTAAACCTTAAACCTGCTACTTAAAAGTTGACAATTTATTTACTTCACTAGATTGCCACACCTTCAATTAAATTTGCTAATAACTAATTAAATAAAAAAAGCATATTTTTTTTTTGTTAAAGGCCATACTTGTAGTGATACTTTATTAACTTATATTGGATTAGCTATTACAACTATTTTTACAGAAATAAGAGTACAGCTAGTTATATGTACAACTTTTGATTGCTTATTTAAGTAGTTTACCCTAAGGTTCTACACTAAATGCTGTACTTATAATCTACTAGGAGATTATTTATTTAAACCTTCTAATCATCTGTTCTGTCATATTGAAATCTTCAAATTACTTCTTATATATACCTAATCAGTATACTGTCTGAGCAGTATAATTACCTATCCTTTTTGTACTGATTTCTAGGCTATTACATATTTCAGAGTATATTATCTGCTAGTAAGGTGCAGAGGGCCTTCTGTTGTTAACTATCTATCTAATTTAAAACACTAATATGGGCTACTCTTACAGAGTTCATCCAAACCCTAGCACTAACTTTACAACATATCTCTAGTACTTTTAGTATACCTCTGCTTTGAACTCAAACTCCCAATCCAGATAGCCCAAAAAGACTGTGACCTGTTTTTGGTATATTGAGGCCAGCCCAATATTCTTTTTCTTTAGTCTGAAATCTGGTAGTCTGGTTGGTGATACCCCTTACCTGAGGTTCATGTCTGTCTGAATTCTTTATATTGGTATTCATTTTCTAGATTTAGTCTTTACAATAGTACTATCGAAGATCTGTATTACCTCTTTGCTTGGAATTTTCAAGTGGGTTTCAGCTTTCCAGTTCTACAGATTTACACAATCTAAAGACTTATTTTAGGTTTGCACTACCTAGTACTGGTTTGCATTCCTTTGTATAACAGATTACACAGATGCCTCAGATCTGCTAATCATACTGGTGTAATCATAATTACAGGTATTCTATTCTAACTGATTAACAGAATGCTATTACCATAATACCATCTATATATTACATTATTAGTGGGTTTTGAACTCACAATCTACCACTTGGGAGTATGGCAACTTATCTACTTTACTAAGTTGCTACACCTAAAAAAAGCATATTAAATATATTAAAATATGTAAATAGCAATAATTTTAAATTATATAAAATAAATTTATTAATAAAAATCATTTTATTATTTTTAAAATATTTTAAAATTATTTTAAAATTTTTTAATTATTTCAAAATTCTTTTGAATATTTCAAAATATTTTTGAAATTATTTTATTTTTGAAATATTTTAATATTTTTCCAAATATTTCCAAATATTTTTAAAATATATTTTCAATTTTTTTTGTTTTATTAATTTTTAAATTATTGTAAAATAATTAAAATTTTTTCAAAATTATTTTATTTCTTTTGCAATATTGTGAAATTATTTTATATTAAAATAATTTTATATTAATTACAATTATTTTAAAAAATTTTTAGATTACAAAATTTTTTACAATATTTTGCATATTTATTATAGGTAGAATGAATAAATAAAGGGTAATAATAGGTAAATAACAAAAAAAAAATCTGCCATTATTTTACCCTATATCTGCCAAATAATAGCAGCATAACAGCAGCATAATAGCAGAATAATAGTAAAATAATAGGAGGTTTGTCAATATGAGTAACATAATAGTAACATAATAGCAAAATAATAGAACAGTTTTATTATTTTACTTTTAGTTACAAAGACTAAAAGTAAAATAATAGAACTGTTCTATTATTTTGCTATTATGTTACTATTATGTTACTCATATTGACAAACCTTCTGTTATTTTACTGTTATTCTACTGTTATGCTGCAGATTTTTTTTCTGTTATTTACCTATTATTTACCTATTATTTATTCATTTGACCTGTAATATTCTGCTAATAAAAAATATATAAAAAATCATATGACCAATCAGACTACCAGAATTATTAGAGAAAAAAAATACTAATATATATTATACTAGGTTATTTTAATTGAAAGTTTGAAAAGTTTGTCAGTTCTGAGTTGCAGTTAGTAAAAAATAATAATGAAGATATTAGAAAGATAAATACTAAAGTTTGTATAAACTTTATAAGAATAGAACTAATGCAATATAGTAGTTTAAGGTTAGCACTAACTTTTTTTTTTTTTTTAAACCTTAAGCAGTTACACTAATACTTTATTAAGATTCTTGAAACTATATTTTTATAATTACATAGAATTTTCCAATACCCAAGTCTAGCATTACTTAGCCATCTATTTGGTACCTAAGTGCAACCTGTCACACTATCTCAGTTAGAGATAAACTGCTCATCTAACTACTTAAAGTCATACCAGAAGGGTTTTTCCCCTTCTGTGACAAGCATATCAATTGTCTTTCAAGCTTCTTTCTTCACTCGATTCAGTTTTTTTGCTTTTTTTTTCTTTTCTTCTTCCTTTGTCAGCTTGCTTCTCTTTATTCTTTTCTCTAGTTTTCTTCTTATTCAAGTACCTTTCTTTATTTTGCTCATTATATTGATTTTTTTTCCTATTCTTGTACTTTTTCATATTGAACTTTTCATATTTAGTCATAGAATGTATTCCATACTGTTCTTGTTACTATATCTATGCATTTTTGTATCATCTGTCTATTTAGAATCTGTTCAAGCCTTTTCTTAACTTCTGTTGTGACTAGCTTTTTTATCATTGATCTTCTGTTTCTAATTTCTTTTGCTTCTGTTTTTTCAAATAACATTTTATATAGAACTAGAGGTGAAATTCTACTTTTTTTACTTTTTTTAAGATTGTTTTATGCTGTTGCTGTTGCTACTTTCTGGATCCTCTTCTACAAGCTTTTTTGTTTAATGCAGCTTGCTAAGTGTGCTTAAGTTTTCTTTTTACCTTTTTGACAAACTTGACAGTCTGTTATTGTATAAATTTCTGGTCTTCTTCTATTTAACTCTTCTAGTATTGATAGACTATTCATTATGCATTTGATCACTGTTGCCCTTCTAGTACTAAGTTTTCTTGTTATACAGTATATACCTTTTGTTCTGTTTATTTTTTTTCAAAAACTTGACTAATTATGTTGTATATTCTCTGTTTCTGGTTTTAATGTTCAGATTGGGTTTGTTTCTCTCCAACTGGCTCCAATTCTGGCATTTACTACAATTTTGCAAAGAAGTCTTGCTGGTATATCAACCTTTTTGTTTTCCCATTCTAAGTGGTATTCTACTCTCTTGCATCTGACTTTCTTTGCAGAAATTGTCTTATTACATGCTGCTCCTTTCTTTGCAAATACATCTGCTCTGTCATTTTATTTGTTATTACTGTAGTTTTTAACTTTGACCAGTTCTATCTTGATGTTTTTGCTTTTAACTAGATCTACAATGTTCATTAGCCATATCATATTTTTCTTTTTCAGCACTCTGACATCATCTGTGTCTTGAATTGCTTTACTAATGTTTCTTAATGCAACTAGGCTGTCTGTGTATACTTCTATAGTCTTCTTTTCTGATATCATTAAAGCTGCTAACTATATTGCTGCTAATTCAGCTGTTGTCACTGAGGGCCAACCTTCAAGTCTTAGTGCTGTCTCTTCTTCTGACCAATCTCTTTTATTTCCAACTTGTATCCAGCCTATATTCATCCTTCCTAAACCATTTCTACTTTTTTCTTTGAATAATGTACTATTTGTATAAAAGGTATATTTGTCTTTGTTTCTCTTATGTTTCTCATAAGAGCTTCTATTAAGTAAGTTGCAATCTCCTTTTTGAATTTTTGTTTTTTAATTAGTTCTATCTCTAGTCTTTCTATTTGTTTTAATCTAGCTAACTCTTTTTTTTTCTCTCTTCATTCTCTTATTGATCTATTTTCTAGCAATTGTTCTATTGTTGTGTTAATCTTATTATTGTTTATTTTTACTAGTTTTTTTGAAATTGCTTTAATACTATTGCTTTGTCTTATTCACCTTTTACATGTGTTTATTGTTTGTTCTAATTTACTTCCACAATCTTTGCATTTTCTTATTTCAGTGAATTTTTTGCCTTCTATTTCTTGCAATAACCAATGTTCTATTAAGACTTTTTTCTCTTTTTTCTTTAGTATTTTGCTGAAATGCTGATTATGTATTGGTCTGTGTACAATCCACTCTTTCTTTCTTCTGTCTTCTGATACTGTCATCCAGTTAATCATCAATGCTTAAGTGTTAAAATTATTAATTTTGAAATAGTCATATATTTTTCTGCATGTCTGTGCAATTAATACTTTCTTTTCAATTTTACTGAACCATTTGGCTTTCTTTTCTTTGCATAACAATCTTTGTAAGCTTTTGAGCTGTCTTCACATAATTAGGTTCTCACTTTTAACATCTATAAGCTGATTCAAATATAGCATATCCTATTTGTTTATTATACTACTACTTGCTATCCAAGTTTTGGCTTTGACCAGATCTTTTATTTTTATCTTATATTCATATACTTTTTATAAGCAGTTTTCTGTTTTGATATTTATACCCATCTCTTTTACTTTGACTATTGTCTGGCAGGCTAGATTATGTTTCCAAAACTTTGATTCTTTCAGTATTTTATATGTCTTTTGTTAAGACTGCCTTTTGGCATCCTTGAGCTATTCTAAGTTTTGTCAGATCACTCAGGTTATCTTTTCTATTAAGTTTTATGAATAAACTACTTATTTGCTTTATTACTATCTCTTGACTTAGTGATTTACAGCTTTCTAAATCTTTATATTCTATTATATAGTTGTTTGTAGTTTTTATCATGTTGTACTTATGTTTTGCCAAACAGATTATCAGTTAGTAGATCTTATTGATCATTTTTTCTAACATCTTTGTTAACTGTAGAAGATAGCTTAACTTTGAGATTATTACTATATTGTTTATATATATGATTTGGCTTATTGTCATTTTTTTGTATTTGAGATCTTTGACTGTTTGGCTAACTATTCCTTTAGCTTTTTTGCAGACTAGTGACTTTCTCATTTTACTGTTCAGCCAGATTTCCAATGATCTTATAATTTTGTTTTTTGGCTCTTCTGTTATTCTGCTTTGTTCAAAAATAATTTTTCTGTCTTTTTTTCTTTGTCTAGAATTTATTACTATAAGCTTTGACTTATCTCTATTTATTTTAATATTATTGGCTTTGAAAAATTCTTCTGCAATTTTAAGAATTTTCAATAATTGTTCTTTGCTGTTTGTGATCTATGTTGTGTTATTTGTATATGTGATTGCTGCTTGTTTATGTTTTGTAATACAATTAATAGCTGTACCTTTTAATACTTCTTGCTCTACTATGTAGCCTAGTGATTTGCCTTCTTGAATCTTTTTCAGTAATAAATTATAGAAAAGTTGCCAAATCAGTAGAGAAATCACCTCTTTCTGGTCTATTTTATCTTCTGTTGTTACTTCTTTTGTTAAACTATAAACTGTGATTACCTTAAGTTAACATTTATGAAAGAGGTTGATAATGTATTTTATTGTTTTTTGTAGTATCCTGACTCTTTTTAGTACTTACACTAAGCTTTCTAGAGGGACTGAGTCAAATGCCTTCTTCATGTCTTGCAAGAGTATTCATATTTCTTTGTTCTTCTCTTATGCTTCTTCCATTATCATATTTAGCAAGTGTATTGGCTGCTCTGTTGAGTTACCAGGCAGATCTGCATAGTTTGGTTCTTTAAGTATTTCTCTTTCTATAAATATCTTGGCCAGCCTTTTTGTTAACACCTTCATAACTAGCTTTCTAAAGGTCTCAATTAGTGCTATTGGTCTAATTTTGTTCAAGTTATATTTCCAGTCTTCATCTTTTGGGATTGGATAGACTTACATGATTTTCCACTTTATTGGTAGTTCTTCTTTTTTAAAACCAGATTTGCAAAAGCTTTGAAAATTTTTGTGATTTCTTCCTTGCTTATTTTATTAATATATAGCTTATGCCTAATATTTTAGAGGCTGTGTTGAACTTATTGTGTCTTCTCACTCTTTTTCTTCAATCTTCTCTTCTAGTTTACTGTACCAAGACTTATCGATTCATTTTTTTGGATTATATACTTCTTTTCATTCTTTAAGCATTTCTCTTAATTTGGTTTTCTGTTTTCTAAATTGGTTTTCAAAGTGAATTGCCAAACTATTTAGGACTTCTTTAGGTTCTGTTGTATGTCTGACATCTTCTTCATCTTGGCTACAAATCTGTCTAGGGTTATCTTCTTGTATGGTTTGTTCAATAGGCTAGCTATCATTCATCCTTGATTTGATTTAATCATTTTACATCTTTTATTTATATTTTCTTTTATCTGCTTTCTTTAATTTTGTTCTCATTCCTCTTTTCTTTTGTCTTTGAGAATTCTTTGCCAGCCTTTTAAATCATCTATTCAGGCTTCTGACTATTGCTTTTGTAGCTTTGGTAACTTTGCTCCTACTTCTTTGCCTATGTTTTTAAGTTTAATATTTACTTCTTCTTTTTCTTCTTTTTCTATCTTTTGGCCTCTTCTTAGTTTTGCTTTTTTGATTATTTGTTGTAGTTCAATTGCTTGCTCATGTTGCTGTAATTTTTTCTGATATTGTCTTTTGTTTGTTTTTGTATTGAATATCTTCTTTCTTAGAATTTATTTATTTGCTGCTTCTATTATAGCTTCTTCTATTGCATTTCATATGTAGTTAATCATCTCTATACTAAAGCTACTGCTCACATTATTATCTTCTAGCTGCTTTAGCACTTTTTTTCACTCAAGTTGGACTTGAAGCTTTTTTGCATATTCTTTCCAATCCTTTTGTTTAGGTTTCTCATATAAATATATTGTTCTTATTTGTTCTTTTCATTTAACTTCTGCACTGCTATGGTTTACTATTATATGCTTCAATTATATAACTGTTGTCAGTATCTCATAGATACTATCTGGTATACTTTCTGCTTTCTCTATATTAGCTTCTTGAAAGCCTGTTGTGATTAATTCTGATAACCAGATATAATCAATTCTTGTTACTGCTTCTTGGTTAGACCATGTATATGCTTTTTTTGTTGAATGCAACTTTCTATACAAGTCCATAAACTTCTGTCTTTTAAGCTATTTAAAGATTGGCAGCTTCTTGTAGTTTGTCAGTTGTAGGTGTTGTCTATTCAATATGTTATCATCTGTGTGATTGAAATCTCCAAGTATGATCACTTCTGTGTTCTTTTTCTTGTTTGTTACTATTTTTACTATTTTCTGCTGAATTTTCTTATTAATTAATTTATCATTCGGTGAAATATACACCCCAATTACTACTAGTTCTAGTTATTTGAAGTATAGACTTACTTCTATCATGTATTCATTAAACATCTTGACTGCTCCAATATGTTTTTTCCAAGTTTTCTCTATTAAAATTCCAATATCTGATCCTTTTTTCTTATCTAATACTGCACTAACCCAGTAGTCTTTAAATCTTGTATTCAGATTGTGTAGCAATATTTTCTCTTCTTTCTCTATAATGTTCATTTCTGTTATTTCTAAAATTGCTATTTCTTCTTCTTTTGCTTAGCCTAGCAGATTTTCTAATTTCTAGCCTTTGGTTTTAAATCCATTAACATTGTAACAGGCTAATTTTATTTCTTTTCTTTCTACTTTTCATTTTTCTTTTAACTGCTTGTATCTTGTCTTCATGTTTTCTACTTTTTCTTTATCTTTTTTTCT
Source organism: Cetraspora pellucida (assembly GCA_910591915.1). Classification (NCBI taxonomy): domain Eukaryota; kingdom Fungi; phylum Glomeromycota; class Glomeromycetes; order Diversisporales; family Gigasporaceae; genus Cetraspora; species Cetraspora pellucida. The sequence continues at coordinate 9,559 of CAJVQA010003236.1, forward strand.
CTTTTTTTCTCTTGGATTAAGAGATCTTTCTTTACTTTTTTCTTCAAATGCTCTTCTCTTCTCATGTAGAAAGTCTCTGATCTCCTTATCTATATTTATGATTTCAACTGAGATGCTCTTAGAAGTAATTTGCTAGGTCTTTCCTAGCTATACTTCTTGTTTCTTCTTAATTTCCTAATTTTTTACAGATTTGTTCTAAGATTTTCTTTATAAATAACTCTTGATCTTGTTTTTGTGCTTTGAGATCTTCTGATCTACTTCTTGGGTTTTTTTTTTCTTTTTTTCTTGCATTTATATTTTTTGTCTAGTTTAGCCTATATTGATTCTGGGTGTTGTTTCTTTTTTTCAATAACTTAAATCTTCAACTTGAGTTATCTTTAATTCTGCTTTTATTTGTGAAAGTTTTATTTATTTGTCTTTCTTTGCTATTCATATACTCTTCTCTAATAGAGAATTGGCTGTGTCTGTTCCAGCTTCTTTCTCTCTTTTCTCTAAAACTTTCTCTTCTTTTTGTTATTTTTTTTTTTTCATTTACTCAATATACTCAAAAGTTGTTGTACAAAATCAGTTTTGTTTGAGCTGCATTTATTTCCTTTTCTGTTGCAAACCTTATTATTGCTGTTCTTCTTTAGTTTCTGTTTCTGTTTAGTGGAATGTGAACTGACTTCACTTCTTTGCTTCTTAGGCATCATAACAGCAGGACTTCTGAGGCATTTTTGAGTAAGTCTGTCAACTTTGCTATATATTTTCTTTGGTTTTCTTTTGCTTTGTAGTTTTCTTCCCCTAGTTACTTATACTAGTTTGTTATTGTTAACCAGTATGGCCCAAGGAATATCTACCTTTCTGGCTTCTTCTAGGTGTACTATTGCTAGGGTTTTGTATTTTGATCTTTTGATTCTTATGATTTGTACATTTTTAAATCTTCTACAAATATATTCTAGCTCTTTTTTGTTAATATCTAATGGCAAGTTCCATATTGTTAACCTTTCACTGCCATCTAGCTTCTTATTGATTTCATTGTAATTTATATCTGCTTTGATCTCATCATCTCTCTTATTAACTGTCTTTCCTTCAGTTTTCATTATATTGTTACTTCTTTTGTGCTATTCTTTGATGTTTGCTTTTTGCTTTTCTTTCTTGTTCCTTCTTTCTTCTGGTATTAGTTTGTACCAATTACTCTTTTTTCTGCTAATTCTTTGTATTGTTTCGTTTCTACTATATTTGTAGTCGAAGTCTACTTCAATCTACAAGTTTCCTTTTTTAAAGACTTCTTTGATTTTTTTGACATGTTTATTTCCTTTTAGTGACTATTTGATAAACTTTATATGTTCTTTTTGTGTTATACCTAGCACATTGTGTGCTGGTATATTAGCAAGTAAGCTATTATTTCGACTACAGTCTCTTCTATTTGGTGCCCACATGCTGTTTTCAAGTAGTATTCCAACTATGTTAATTTCTTTTTCAATTTTTGGATTTCTTTTCTGTTCTGTTGCTTTGTTTTTAATTACAACTTGCATTGCATCTTTGGCTATCTTTGTCAACTTTTGATCTTGTTCTTCTAGCTGTTCTTCAACTTCCTTTTCTTGAATGGGTAGCTGTGTTTTTATTTGTTTGCTGTTTATAAAACTTACCTCTGTATCTTCTTTTTTTTGAACAGTTGAAGTATCTTTTTGCAGTTCTCTATTCTGCTATCAGATTCTTTTTCTTCTCTTAGTGCCACCTCTTGCATTTGCTTTACTAAATCTAATTTTTTCTCTGGTTGTTCTTTTTTAGCTTTTTTCACTATCTCTCTTGCTATTTGTAGAAAAGCTACTTTATTTGTATCTTGCCTAGTAAATGTTGCTACAATCTCATTCTTTCTGTCTGGCACTACATATATATTGTTTGCTTTATTAAAGAAGTGCTTATTATGTTTATTGCTCAATGCCTAGTAAGCTCTTTTTATATAGATTGCTTTTATGCTTCCTCTATACTCTTTGAGCAAACTTTTATCTATTACTAAATCTGTTCTTTTCTAGAATCTTCTTCTATTTTATTGTTGTGTATTGGTTCATCTATTTTGTATATGGTCACTTGCATGTGTTTATTGTTGTTGCTTGATACATTATGTGACTTTGTGCAATATAAATAGATCTACTTTCAGGATCAGATGAAAATCTTCACAATTGTCGTTTCAATGCTAAAATTTTTCAAAATATCTTGCTTTTCTTTTATAACTATTTTAATATTATTATGTTTCTTTTGATTTCTAAGATTGTTTAATGCACTTTTTGTTGCTGCTTCTTTTAGTTTAGTACTGTTTAGGTAGTTTCTTATTGGTTTTCTTGGAAAAACTTGATTTCCTTTTTTACCAATTTTGTGTTAGAGTGATTGTCAGGAAGAGATTGTTAATTAAATTGGAATTAGCCCTAACTGCAAGTATTAAATAACTATAATGTGTTACATAAAACTAGATTAGCTATATATAAAACATAAAAAGCTCTAGTAATAATGCTTTTTAAAATATACTATATAAAATAATATATAGAGTTCTAAAAATACAGGTAAGTATCTAGATTTTTTTAACTGATATGTGTATTAGAGATAATTTAGTAGCACAATAAAGATTGCAGTACAGAAAAGTTAAATAGGCAATGCTTCTAATTGGATTGCAGATATGACAGCTAGTATAAAACTATTGACAGACTACTTAAATTAGATACAAAAATATATGTATAGCTATTTATACTTTTTAATATAAAAGTAACTCTTTTGAGGCTTTGATTATAAGTTTTTATATTCTAATTATTGAATAAAAAGCTCTAGTTTCAAAAGAAGCTAGTTTAATATAAAAAAAATTTTTAATATTTTTTTAAATAATATTTTAGCAACTATATATTTAAATTTAATATTTTTTTTTTATTTGTATTTTACAGATTTATAAAATTTAAATAAAAAATTTATTAAATTTAATTAAGTAGTTACTAAATATTATCAATAAAAGTAAATTTTTCAAATTTTAAAATACTTATTTTTTTTGCTTTTACTAAGACCATTGGTTATTGGTAACTACTGCCTTTATTGTGAATTTAATTATGATTGTATAACTTGTACAAGATGACTTCTATATTATACTAACAGATAGCATACAAGTTCTTATATATCAAAATGCTGTCTAACCTAACTCTGACCTTTCTATCTGTACATCTGTTAAGCTATTATATATTTCAGAGTATGTTACTTAACTGTAAGGCTTCAAAAAGCCCTTCTGCTAACTAACTACTTACATTTAATCTTTGTTAACAGGGCTCACTTTTGTAAAGTTTACTCAGATCTTAGTACCAACTTTATAGCATATCTCTAGTACTTAGTTTATATTCTGCTTTAGTTCTCAGATTCCCAATCCAGATAGTTTAAAAGAACTGTGACCTGTTTTTGGTATCTTAAAAATCTGCACTCAAGATTCTTTTCCTTCAATTTGAGACTTCTAGCAATCTGATTAATAGTATCTCTTATTTGAGATTCTTGTTTGTCTAATTTATTTCATATTAGTATTCATTTTCTAGGTTTAGCTTTTATAATAGTACCATCAAAGATCTATACTATCTTTCTATTTAAATCTTCTCAAGTAGGTTTTGGTTTTTCCAGTTCTATAGATTTATATGGCCACAAGAACTTATTTGAGTTTGTACTATTTGATGCTAGTTTACATTTCTCTATATAACTCTAACATTGTACAGATGCTTTATAACCTGCCAGTCATACTGGTGCAATTATAGTTACAGATATTTTATTCTAACTGATTAACAGAATACTATTGCTATAATATTATTTACCTTTTATAATAATAATATTACATAAGTAGTTTTCTAAATTTTTACTATTAGTGAGTTTTGAACTCTCAACCTACCACTTGGAAGATTAACAACTTATCTACTTCATCAAGTTGCTACACTTTTTTTAAAATACTTATTATATAATCTTGTATTAAAATTTTTAACAAAATTTTAATTAAAGTTATTTTAGCAACTACTTGATTAAATTTAATAAAAATTTTTTTATTTAAATTATACAAATCTGTCAAATTTAAATAAAAAAATTTATTAAATTTTATTAAATAGTTATTAAGATACTTTGATTAAAGTTATTTTTAAATTTTAAAATATTTTACTAAAATTTTTATAATAATTTTGATTAAAGATATCTTATAAACTAAATTAATTTAATAAAAATTTTTTTATTTAAATTTTACAGATTTGTAGAATTCATATAAAAAAATTCATTAAATTTAATCAAATAATTGTTAAGATAGCTTTAATTAAAGTTTTAATAAAAACTTTAATACAAGTATTATATAATAAATATTTTAAGAGTTTTAGGATATAGTGCATATGTACTATAGTATATTCTTTAATTTAGCTAATTAAATTTGTAAATTATTTGTATAACATAAAGATCTTGTATAACAAAACCTTTTTTTTTCTTAAACAGTCATGCTAGTACTTTATTAAGATTTTAAAATTATATTTGCAATTATATAAATGTTCTTAACAACTAAGTTTAGCATTATCTAGCCACCTTAATAGTATCTAAGTGCAACCTGTTATATTACTTTAAACAAAAGTAAGCTACTTGTCTAACTACTTAAAGTTTATAATGAAAAGATCTTTTTTTTTTTATAACAAGTTTTAGCATTATTTTCTGTATTTTTGTTCTGATTTGATTTTTTTTTTCTTACATTTTTTTTTCTATTTTTACTAATTTGATTTTATTTTTCTTACTTGATCTCAGTTTTTTTTTTTCTTTTTAACCTATCTGTTAATATTATTTTTCTCTTCTATTTGCTAATCTTTTTATATCAGATTCTTAATACTTGTTTATAAAATATATTTCAGATTATACTTGCTATTGCACTTGCAACTTGCTGTCTTGATTTCATGCTTTGAAGCTGCTATAATCAGCTTTGTGTTTTTTTTAAAATTAGGCTTTTAATTAGTGCTTTTCTTATTTTTACTTTTTCTGCTTCTGTTTTTTCAAAAAGTATTATATATAATATATAAGGAGAAATCTGAACTTTTTTCTCTTCTTTTAGCCTCTTTCAGGCTGTTGTGATGATCACTTTCTGGATTCTTTTTTATAGGATTTTTTGTCCTTTACATTTTGTCAAGTGCATCTGTATTTCTTTGACTTTATCTTAACATACTTGGCATTCTGTTGTTGTATACACATCTGGTCTTCTTTTATTAAGTTCTTTTAGAATTAGAAGTTTGTCTATTACACATTTTATAAATATGCTTCTTTTGATACTAATTCTTCTTGTTGTATAATGCACCTCTTTAGTTATTTTTAGCATTTTTCAAAAATACATTTAATTATAAATTGTAACTTCTGAGTCTGGTTCTAAGTCTTTAATTGCTCTTGTTTCTTTTTAATTTGCTTCTAATTTTGCATTTATTATTAACTTATATAGCAACCTTGCTAAGTTAGTTTGTTTGTTTTTCTACTCTAAACAGTACTTTATTTCTTTACAACTAACTTCTTCAACCTGTACTATCTTCTTGCTTGTTGCTTTTTTCTTTACTAGGCTATTAGCTTTGTTATTTCATCTATTTTTACTATAACTTTTTATTTTAACTAATTCTATTTGAATATTTTTTGTTGTAATAAGGTCTTTAATCTTTATTATTCATATTGTGTTTTTCTTTTTAAGAATCTTATTTTTATCTGTTTGTTTCAAGCTTTTACTAATGTTTTTATTGTAGTATTACTATCTGTATATATTTCTAACTGCTTTTCTTTTGATATTATTAAGATTGCTGCTTACATTGCTACTAGCTCAGCTATCATCAATGTTTGTTATCCTTTTAGACCTAGGCCTATTTTTTCTTTTAGTCATTCTTGTGTTTTATTTGTTTAGATCCATTCTATGCCCATCATATTTTTGATTACTGTATCTTCTTTGGCCTTTATACTTGCTATACTGTCTGTATATATTATATACTTATTCTTGTTTCTTGTTATATTTCTTTTTAAGACTTCTATTATTTTTTAGTTAATGTTCTCATTTAGCTTTTACTATCTAATAATTTTTATTTCAAACTCCTTTATTATTTTAATTCCTTCAAATTTTTGCTCTTTAGCTTTTGGTCTGTTCATCTTTATTGTTTCTGTTATTTAATCTATTGTTATATTAATTTTGTTACTGCTTTTTTTTATTAACATGTCAAGAACTATGTTAATCTTGCTGTTTATTTTAATTTATTGTTGGTAGCTATTCTCTGTTTGTTTTTTTACTTCTGTACAACTTTTGCATTTATTTATTTTGATAGCTAATTCATCTTTTTTATTCTGCATTTGCCAATATTTTATTAGTAATTTTTTTTTTTCTTTTTAATTATTTTTTTTAACTGCCTATGATTTTGTATACTATATATTATTCATTCTTTTCTTGTTACAGATTCAGAGGGTTTAAAGTAGAACATCCAAGCAGGAGTGTTAGGTATAACAATTGGTAGAGAACCTTCGAGCAGACTTCTTAAATAGATAATATAAAAAAGTTACATGTGTTACTAATTGTACTCTCTCCTGTAGTGATTCATTGAATTACAATACTAATAAGTGATTAATAAAAGTCAAAAGAACAAAGAGGGCATCTTAAAAAAAAAATAATAATAATAAAAATAAATAAATAAATTTTACTAACAATTTATACTATTAGAAGTTAATTATATTATTATAAAGAAAAGAAATCAAAGATAAGATAAATTAAATAAGAAATAAAGTATAGTTAAAAAAGTAAAAAGTAGTGTTAATTAGATAAGCTAATAGATAAAAAAAATTAACAGAATTATAAGAATATGGCTAAAATAAGTAATATAGATTGGATAGATAAATAGATAAAGAAAAGTTAACAGAAATGTATAAATATTATTAGAAAAAAAGACTATCATTGTGTTTATTAATGATTTTAGATATATTGAAAGTATAGATAAAGTCAGTTTCTAATACTATAAATATAACAATATTAAGTTTTTTGATAATGTATTGGCTTGCTTGATTAAAGTATGACTTGTTAAGGTTTTTTTTAAGTTGAATAATAGTTAGTTTAGAGATTTTGGTAATGTTATAATAGGCAATAATTTTGGCTAAGATTTGTGAATCACTTGTTTAAGAGAAAATTTTGTTCAATGCTTCTTTGAAATTAAGATTAATAATTTCATTATTTGTTGCTACAGATTTAAAATAAGTTTTAAGATAGCAATAAAAGAAATAAGATATACATTTAGAATTAGTAGATATGTTATTTAGTTGAATAAAAGTTTGTTTAGATTGGTTGGCTAGTTTATAAAGTTCTTTAAAAGATAAAGGTGTATAGAATGTTGCTAAAATGAAAGTAAAAAGATTTAAAAGCAGATATATATATTGTTGAATAGGTATAATATTAAAGAATTGTTTAAAGTAATAAGAGGTTAGATTGTAGATATTATAAGTTGTTTTTGGATTAAGGATTTTATATTTTTTCAAATTGGTGTATATATAGTATATTGCTGTTTTAGTAGTATAGTTTGTTCAGTCTTAAATGGATTAAATAGTTGGTAGTTTAGGTTTTTGGTGAATTAGCTTTTTGTATTTATTATTAGTTGTTATTATTATTTGATATTTGATATAGTAGATGTAAACTTTTTGTTTTTTATTGATGTTACTAAATTGTTTTTTGTAATATATAAAAAATTTTTGAAATCAAATATTAAATTGTGGTTTGATTAAGTAAAAAAGTAGAATATTATAGTTTATATTAAATTTTTAAAGATAAATATTTATAGTAATATTAATATGGAATTTAGAGATATTATAAATTTGTAAAATAGAAGTATTAGGGGTGTGGTGACCTAGTGAAGTGGTCAGGTTGTCAACCCTCCAAGTGGTAGGTTGGGTGTTCAAATCCCATCGATGGTGAAAATTTGGATAATCACCTATGTAATATTCGTATTATAGCAACTGTTACTAACGATTGGGTTAGGATACCTATAATGGTGGTCACACCAGCATAACTGGCAGGTCATGGGGCATCTGTGTAAATATGGTGTTACACAGAGAAATGCAAACTGACAAATCAGGCAGTGCAAACACTAAATAAGTCCTTGTGGCCATGTAAATCCGTTGAAATTGGGTAACAAGAAGTCCATTTGGGAAGACCTGAATAGAGAGGTAGTTAGATCTTTAACAGTCCTACTGTAAAGGCTAGCCTGACAAAACAGATACCTAGGTCTAGTGTCTGGTCCTAGTAGCCAGATGGGCAATAACCTCTGGGTTGGGAGTCTCAGAAGTACTACCAACCAGGCCATCAGAATGAACTGAAGGAAAAGGATATTGGGCCGACCCGATATACTGATGGACTGGTCATAGTCCTACACAGGCTATTTGGATTGGGAGTCTGGTAAAAGGGTAGGGAAAAAGGCAGGGGTATACTAAAGTACTAGAGTTATGCTATGAAGTAGATGCTAGGGTCTAAGTAAACTCTACCAGGGCATAGCAGTTTAATAGTTAGCCCTGACCGCAAGTGTTGGTTCTCCATAGTGATACCTAGGTCAGCTGTAAAAATAGGTACAGAAGACTCTAGGAAATTTATCTCAAGGATAAATTAGTCCTAAGGTTGAGGATGATGATCTGGTACATCTAAGATAACCAGTGATATTAACACAGGTTACAGGTTTAGAGAGTTTAAAGTAGAACACCCAAGCAGGGGTGTTAGGTATGGCAATTGGTGGGAAACCTTCGGACAGACTCCTTAAATAGGTAATATAGAAAAGTTACATGTGTAGCCAATTATACGCTCTCCTGTAGTGGTTCATTAAACCACAATACTGATAAGTGATTAATAAAAGTCAAAAGACCAAAGAGGTCACCTTAATAACAAAAAAAAAAATAAATAAATAATTAGGTTATATAGTAGAACAAAAAATAACTAAAAGAGTATATAGTAATAATATTACAAGATATAGGCAAGTAGCAATTGCATATACTGATAACACAACATAAATTGTGAACAGCAAAGAACAAATGCTAAGAATTCTGAGCATTATAAAAGAGTTCTTTAAAGTAAATAACATTGAAATAAATAGATTTAAATTAAAGCTTATAATAATAAATACAAGAACTAAAAAAGAAATTATATTTAGTTATAGTAAAATAACAGAAGAACCTAAAAACAAAGTTGTAAAATTATTAGAAATCTGACTAAATAGCAAAATAAAAGAAGCACTAATTTGTAAAAAAGCAAAAAAAATGGGTAGTCAAATAGTTAAAGATCTGAGATACAAGAAAATGATAATGAGCCAACTTATATATATAATCAATATAGTAATAATTTTTAAGCTAGGGTATCTCTTATAGCTAACAAAAATATTAAAAAGAATGATCAATAAAATATATTACTATTTATATGTTTATCAGTTTAGGTCGCAGATAATGTCGTCTGAGCTTTAATTCTTGCATGTAGTTTTTATTTTGTATTTTACAATCTTAGTATATTCTTAATATATAGTATATTAATATGTACAACTAAAATTACTAATAAAGATATGAGCAAGGCCTCACCTTAACACCAAAAAAAAACTATTTATATGTTTAGTTAAATACAAATATAATATGATGAAAATATTGAACAACTGCATGATTAAGTATAAAGGCTTAGATAATTGCAAATTACTAAGTTAAGAAATAATTAAAAGTAAATAAATAGTTTTTTTTTAAAATTTAATAGATCAAATAGTTTGAGCAAATTAATAAGATTTAGAATAGTTCAAGAATGTTAGAAAGTAGGTATAACAGAGAACATTTGAAACTATAAAAAAAAATTAGAAATAAAAAAATTTTAATAAAATAATTTAGCCTGTCAAACAATAACTAAAGCAAAAGAAATAAAAATAAATATTAAAGCAAAAAAACTTTTATAAAAAATTTATAGATATAGTAGACAAATAAGTGACATGTTAAAAACAAAAACATAAGTAGCAAGTATATCAGCAAAATTATAGATGCAAAATATTTTGAAAGATTTTGCATAGTGCAAAAATTTCAAAATAATGCAAAAGAAATTTTAAAATTTTTACAAAATGCAAAATATTTCGAAATAATGTAAAATAAATTTTGAAATTATTGCATTATAAAAAAATTTTTGCAATATTGCAAAAAATTTTTTTGAAATTAATGTGCAATGAAAATATTTTGAAATATAGTGAAAAAATTAACTAAACTATGGAAAATAAAATAATGAAAAATAAATAGAAATTATTTTAAAGAATGCAAAAATATAATAAAATATTTCGAAATATTTTAAAATATTTCAAATTTCATTAAATTAAAAAAATAATAATAAAATTAATATTTAATCATAATATAGTAAAATTAATTT
>CAJVQA010003237.1:0-19947 GCA_910591915.1 Cetraspora pellucida
ATAAACTGATAAACTAAATATAGCTAAATTAATTATAATAATTAGCATATAATTAAAAAAAGACTTAGAAAAATAATGAAAAAAAAAATTACAGAAAAATTATAGTATTGTTATACTCTCACCTCTTTAAGATTTGATGTCCTCATCAATTCAAATTCTTTAAGCTTTTAGGTACATTTTTTAAATTTTCAACAGATTTCCAAATAGCATCATATAAAAGGTAACCTAATCATTTAACTAAATACTGTGTTTTGTTATGAATTAATCTTTTATCCAAAATTTGTTTAACTTCATATTTAGTTTTATTAGATTTAGGAATAATAACAGGTTTAGGTAAAGCTTCACAGTTAAATTCTTTAGATTCTTGATAAGACTTTAATATTAAAATATAAAATGCAATATAAATTTTTAAAGTAGGAGATAAGTTCAATCAATAATTTGTAAATGAGATTTTGGCAGAGATAGTATAAGGTCCTAAATATTTTGAAGCCAATTTATAAATAGTTCTGTATTTGTCAATAGGGTTGTTAATATTATGGGCTAGTACATAACCTTATTATCAATATTAAAGTTTAAATTATACTAATGTTGGTTTGCATATTTTGTTTACCTTTCCTGAGCTAGCATTAAAGTATCTTTAGTGATTTTAATTATGTTGTTCTAATGGTTAATAAAATTCTTGATGGCAGGTACTTGATTAAGTTTGTTGGTTGTAAGTGAACAGAAGTGTTAGGGTGTTGTCTACAATTCAATTCAAGTAAATCCAGTAGATGCTTGTTTAGAATTGTTGTAAACAAATTCAGCTGCAGGTAAATACTCATCCCAAGTATTATGTTTGTATGTTGAATATACTTTAAGCATTTCCTCCAAAGTATAATTTATTCTTTCAGTTTGGCCATCAGTTTGAGGATGAAAAGCTGTAAACATTGCTAATTTAGTCCCAATATGATTAAAAAGTGATTTTCAAAAGTTACTTGTAAATTTAGCATCTCAGTCAAAGATTATAACTTTAGGTAATCCATGGTTTTTAAAGATTGTTAAGAAGAAAATTTTAGCAACTTTAGATGCAGTAATGGTAGTATGTGTAGATTGAAAATAAGCTTTTTTAGTTAATCTATTAACAAAAACTACAATAGCATCATATCCCAGTTATATAGTAGGTAACTGAACAATAAAGTCTATAGTAATTTGTTTTTATTTTGTTGTAGGAGTTGTTAATGTTTCAAGTAATTTAGCTGGTTGTTGGTTACTACTTTTATTATGTTTGCAAGAGTCACAAGTTAAAACAAATTTCTTGACATCCTTGCTTATTTTTGGCCACAAATAATCTTGTCGAATTGCTTCATAAGTTTTATCAATCTCAAAATGTCTTGCTATTTTAATATTATAATATTTCTTCAATAATTTAGTTCTTAATTCTTTATTTATAAGAATAGCCAGGATTTTTTAAAGTTTTGTAAATAGAAGAAAAGTAATTGTCCTCAAGATATTTTTCCTTAAAGTTTGTAAGATAAGAAGAAATAACAGAAAGATTGGCCAAATGAGGCTTTTAAGATAAAGCATCAGCTACAACATTTGTTTTGCCAGACCTATATTTGATGTCAAAGGTGCAAGATTGTAAAATTTCAAGCCAGTGAGCTTGCCTTCATGAAAGGTTGCTTTGAGACTTGTTATATTTCAAAGAAGCATAATCAATAATTACAGTAAACTTTTGATCTTCAAGATAAAAATGTCAGAGTTTAATAGTATGAACAATAGCTAATAATTTCTTTTCATGAACAGCATATTTTTGTTTAGCAGAAGAAAGTTTGCGAGATTCATAAGCAACAGGTTATTCATCCTTTCCTTGGTTTTAACTAAGAACAGCTCTAATATTAAAGTCGATGCATTTATAGTTATTGTAAAAGGTTTGGTTGAGTTAGGAAGGAATAGAATAGATGCAGAGATAAGATATTATTTAAGTTAATTAAAAGCTTCTTGTTGTTCCTTATTTCACAAATAATTTTGATCCTTGTATCGAAGTTTAGTAAGAGGTGCAACAATAGCAGAGAATCTTTTAACAAATTTTCAATAATAACTTGTAAGTTCAAGAAAAGATCAATGTTCAGAGATGTTGGAAGGAATAGGCCAATTTTTTATAGCATCAATTTGTAAGTATCAACAGAAATTTCTTTAGCAAAAATGTAATGTCTCAAGTATTCAACTTTTTGTTTAAACAATTTACATTTGCTAATTTTAGTAAACAGATGATGTTCATGTTTAGTTTTATTATAAACAAGAATATTATCCAAATATATAATAACAAATAGATCTTAAAATTCTCTAAAGATATTATTCATGAGAGGCATGAAGGTAGCAGATGCATTGGTTAAGCCAAAAGATAAGACTAAGAATTCATAATGTTCATATTAAGTACAAAAAGCAGTTTTAGAAATATTCTCTTCTTTAATTTGAATTTGATAATAACCAGAATAAAGATCAATTTTTGAAAAATATTTTGTTTCTACAAGTCTATTCATAAGGTCTTCAATGCATGGTAAAGGATAGTAATTTTAATAGTAATTTTGTTTAAGGCTCTGTAATCAATACATAATCTTAAAGTTCTATCCTTTTTATGAACAAAAAGAACAGGAGCACCAAAAGAAGAAATGCTTAGATGGATATAGCCTTTTCATAACAAATCTTCAAGTTACCTTATAAGCTTATTAGTTTCATTATAAAATAACCTATAAATTGGTTGATGTAAAGGTTTAGCACCAGGTGTTAATTCAATAGCATAATCAAGACTTTGTTTAAAAAATAGGTGATCAGATAAAGTTTTAGAAAACACATTTTTGTACTAAATAATTAATTTTTGAACTTCAGGTTCAAACTTCTTTTTCTTTTTATTTGAAGTATCCAAATATACTGCAAATAATTCAGCATTAGTAAAAGCTTTAGCAAGTTGTTGATGAGAAATATAAATAGAGTTGCAATTAGAATTAGAAAAAGTAAGGCTTAAGTTATTAAACTTAACAACAATAGTTTTAGAGCCATATTAAAAAGTGTGTTGGTTCTTCAATTAATGGTAGGGTTAGCATAATATAACCAAGGCTTTCCAGGAATAGCATCATATTATTGTAAAGTAATAACTTGAGCTTGGATTTCAGAAGTGTAATAGGTTCCTAATTCCAACTTTATAATATTTACAATTTGTTTAGTTTTAGTTTTTCTTCTATCAGCAAGTTCCACTACAATAGGTTTAATGTTTGTAGTTTTAATATTGTTTTGTTTAATAAACATTATGTCAATAAAGTTTTGAAAAGCACCACTATCCAACAAAATTTTTGCAAGATAACCATTAATTTTTCTCTTAAACTAAATTAAATATTTCTTGTTTTTCTCAATATTTGTAAATTAAATTTTTTTAATTTTTGAGAAAGATGCTACAGGTTTCTCTTTCATAATAGCAACTTTAGCTTTACCTCCTTTTTTATATTCTTTGGCATAATGTTCTGATATGCTACACTTGTAACAAGTTTCTTTTTTAAATTCCTTTTTTGAATTATTGTTGAAGTTTTTCTTATAGGTTTTAGAAAAATCAAGTTCTATAGGTACAGATTCATTACTTTTGTTAATTGTATGGTTAGACAGAGTAGGCTTAAAGTATTTTTCTTAGCTTCTAGAAGGTTTTCCAAATCCAAACATAGCAGTATTATACTTTACTGCATATTCAATAGCAGTTATTAAATTGTTAGATGCTTTATATGCAACTTTCATTCTTGTTGCAGGTTTTAATCCATTGATATAGTAAGAGACTTGGTTCAAGGCACCTATATCTGTAATTTGACCTACAATATTTTGAAATTGTGTAGTATAATCTCTTATATTTTTAGTTTGTTTAAGCTTTTTAAGCTGTTGACAGAGATATTATTAATAATTAGAAAGTTGAAAAGCATTCTTAATTGCATTTGCAAACCTATTCTAATCAGCAAACGGAGGTTGGTTATTATTTAAGACAACTCTATTCAAATATCAATGTAAAGCAGTATTTTTAAGATCTGTAGTAGTATAGTGAATCTTAGTTAGTTCATCTGTAAGTCCTTAAGCCAAAAAAAATTAGATGTATTTGTAATAACCAAGCTACTATATTTTTAGTAGATTCTTTTTTGAATGTAAGAATTTTTACACCAATTTTTGTAAGTGCAGGGTTATTTCCATCTGTTATTGTGTTTGTGGTTGTTGAACTTGACCAAGTTGTTGTGCTAAAGCAGTTTGTGTAGTAACAAGTTGTTTGATAGCAGTTACTAAATCTTGTAAAGTAGCTATTTTGTTTAGAAAAATTATGAGAAAGAAGCTAATAAAATAAAAAATAACAAGTGTAAAACAAAAGAAAAAAATAATATAGTATAAAAATAAAATTTGTATAGTGTAGTAAAAAGCTTTTCACTACTACTAAGTTATAAAAGTTTTGTTATAAAAGTACTTTGTATATAATTTTGTCAATAAAAATACTTAAAATTTTATTAAAAAAATCTTGCCAGATTTAAATAATTTTTAAAAATATATAAATTTAAGAATATTAAAAATAGAAGCTTAGTTTACTCATAAGACTTACTAATCTATCTGGAAGATTCTAGCATATGATTAATAATAAATAAAAATAAAAATAAAAAATAAATATAAATCATTACAAATCAAAGTTGATCATTAATATACATGTTAATCATATTATTAATAAGCAAATTTGCACTATAGAGTAAAGTAAATGAGTTATAATACTTATCTATTGATATTATATTTGCTAAATTAATTCTAATTATATTTGATAAACTGATAAACTAAATATAGCTAAATTAATTAGAGTAATTAGCATGTAATTAAGAAAAGACTTAGAAAAATAATGAAAAAGAAAAATTACAGAGAAATTATAGTATTGTTACAATATATCTATTTTCTCAAGAACCTGAAAATTATAGCAGCCTAGTTGGTTCATCTGGTCTCTCCTTAAAGACCAGCACATTTGCTCAGTTTCACAAGTTTTAACTTTATTTTATAAGTCTAGTCTTTATAGTAGTACTGTCAAAACTTCAGGTTATCTCTCTACTTAGGTTTTCAAAGTAGGCTTCTATCTTTCTATCTGGTTTCTGTAATTTATACAGCCTAAGGACTTATCTTAGGTTCACATCACAAGGTACCAATTTGTGTTTCTTTGTACAATGTTGTATAAGTACCTAAACTTTTCAATCCTGCTAATATAACATGGGTTACAGATATCTTATTTCAACTAATTACAGAAGATAGTTAACTATAATACAAAAAGAATTGCAAATTTTCACTATTACTGGAATTTGAACTCTAGACCTGCCACTTGGAAATTAACAACCTAACCACTTCACTAGATTACATATCTCTGTATGAGTAGTTAGTTAGCAAAGGGCTCTTTGGAGTTTTATAGTCAAATAATATACTCTAAAATATATAACAGCATAACAGATATATAGACAAAAAAGTCAGATTTAAGTTACATGACACTTTAGTTTACAAAAACTTGTGTACTATCTGTTAAATATAATATAAGGATCAGAGTATTTAATTAAATAATATTCTAGCAAATTACAAATATAGAAACTAGTATAGAACCTGTAAATAGACTAATTAAATAAATAGCCAAAAGCTGTATTTGTAGCTAGTTGCATACTTAATTTATATAAGTTATATAATTATAATTAAATCACAATAAAAACAGTAGTCACCAATAACCAATAACCTTAGTAAAAGCAAAAAAAACTTGTCACATTTTCTTTTTGTTCTAAAAAAAAAAAAAAAATTAAATATTTTATATTTATTAATTTATTTAAAATAATAAAAATAATAAAAATATGAAGAGTAGTGACCTAGTAAAGTGGTCAGGTTATCAACCTCCAAATGGTAGATTGGGTATTCAAATTCTATCAACAATAAAAATTTGGATAATTATTATGTAATATTCATATTATGTCAACTGCTACTAACAATTAGGTTAGGATACCTGTAATAGCAGTCACACTAGCATGACTGGCAGGTTATGAGGCATCTGTGCAATATTAAAATTATACAAAGGAATGCAAACTGACAACTAAGTTGTACAAATACTAGATAAGTTCTTGTAATCATAAAATCCGTTGAAATTAAGTAACAAGAAGTTTATTTGGTAAGACCTGAGTAAAGAGGTAGCCAGATCTTGACAATGCTACTATAAAGTCTAGCACAAAGAAATGAATACCAAGATTTTAGTAACCAAACAGACAAGAACCTCTAGGTTGGAAGTCTTAGAGGTACTACTAACTAGGCTGCCAAAATAAACTGAAGAAAAAGAATATTAAGTCAATCTAATATATCAATAAAATAGTTATAGTCTTACATAGGCCATCTGAATTGGGAGTCTGGCAAAATTTAGGAGTATACTAAAGTACTTAGGTTATATTGTGAAATAGATACTGAAGTTTGAATAAACTCTACAAGAGCATAGTGTTTAATGGTTAAGACCTAATTGCAAGTGTTGGTTCTGTTATAGTGATATCTAGGTCAGCTATAAAAATATGTACAGAAGGCTCTGGGGGTTTACCTCAAGTATAAAATAGTTCTAAAGTTAAGATGATGATCTGGACATCTAAGTATAACCCAATAAATTAATACAGATAACAGGTTCAAAAGGTTTAAAGTAAAACATCTAAGCAAAAGTGTTAGGTACAGCAATTGGTAGAGAACCTTTAGGTGAACTTTTTAAATAGGTAATATAAAAAAGTTACATATATAGCATTTATACTCTTTTCTGTAATAGTTTATTGAACTACATTACCAATAAGTTGTTAATAAAAATTAAATAACCAAAAAGGTCATCATAATACCAAAAAAAAAAACAATACTAAAAATAAAAAAAGTATTATTGTTTTTATATTTTATATAACTATTAATTCAAATAGATAATAGAATCTAAATACAATGATTGATCATATGTTATATATAATTGTAATAATTATAATACCAATTTCAAAGCTCATATTAGTAAATTAATAATACTTATATATAAAAAAGTTAATTATATTATTAATTTTATAAATTGTTATATGTATAAGTATATTTTATATAAAAAATTATTATATTTTTTATATTTACAAGTACTTATTTATAAATTATTCTGATAAATTTTTTTTAAATTTTAAAAAAAAATTATATATATATAATAATATAAAGAACATTTTTACTTAATAGACAAAGATGCAAATTATTAACTCTTTCTGACAATTATTTATACCAATTCTCTACAGTAAAAATTTGATTATTACTTAATATTTTATTAAGTATACTGCTTCTGGACATCTAAGTAAAGTTGTTTATAGCATAGGTTTACACCTAGGTGACTATGTTTTATATCTTTAATCCTTTTATTCAAGAAGATATATTTATTAAATACTAAAATACTTCTATTTAATTTATCTTGAAAATTTACTATATAACTGCTTTTATTCATTAGAACAAATAGAAAAAGCTCAACTGTAGCTTAATTTTAATATATTATTTACTTAAAACAGCCTAATGATGACTAACTTATTAACAAAATACTTTTTAATTCTTTTGTAAAACACTGTTTTTTTTGATTTTTTTGATTTTTTGAGAAGTTCCTAGCTTATTTCTGTTCAAACCCATCCGAACAGGATTACTAATCCATATTACACAATCTATTTTTAACTTAACACAATTATAAATTTGTATTCTTTTTAATTTTATACAAATTTGTTCAGCATTACTTTTGATTTACAAATAGATCTACAAGATATTACATATTATGTAACTGCCTTTTAGATAACATATTTACTATTTGTCACATCTTTTTATTTATCACATTCTCTTATTTGTCATATTCTCTTGTTTGTCATATCCTCTTATTTGTCACACTTTAATTTATTCAAATTTTTTCAAGATCAAGAATCTTATTAGCAAATCTATTTTTATTTTTAAAGCAATTATGTTTATGTCTATTAGTCAGAAACCAGACCAATATGATTTAGATTATTTCTTAGCCAAGTATGATGCCTATTTTGGTACTATGGCTAAAGAAAACAATATTCAACAAATTAAATCTATTTAATTTGTTATACACCAAACTAAATATCATAAAAAAAACAAAATTCACTACTTTAAAGCATCTTATCAAACTTTTGTTATCTAATGTCTTTTTAATACATATCATACTTTATTTATCTCTTAACATTATCAACTTCCTTCAAGATCTACAATATCTTCTCTTTTACCAACTTCTGATTTTGTAACTTCTTTAGATATAATTTTAAATTAATTTAAAAAAACCAAAGTCACTATTCTTTAATCTTCTGTTACTAAAATTTCATTATTCCTTTTCAATTATAATAGCTCATCTAAAGCTATTTCTTCAATTATTACAGACCTTGAACCCAATACTGTAGCCATTAAAGCACATACACAATATATTCATATCTGCATTATTTGTTACAAATCCAATATTCTATGTGTTTTCTTTAATAATAACAAATATTCTCTCAACTTTTTTGCTAAAATTTTATGTGGATTTCCTGCTCATCCTGCCTATATTTCAAATTTCAAATTTAAATTTGCAGTCTAAACTTAATTTTTTAATTAACAACAACATACAATATTCTATACAGTCAAATTTGCTCTTATTAACAAAAAGAAAAAAATTCAAATTTTTAAAGAATTTCATTAATTCATTAAAATGAAAAAGACTACAAAATAAACTAACCTTAAAATTCTACAACAGCAACAAGAAAATCTTTTTAACTAGGTTCAAAATTTTTTTATTACTACTGAAATAGAACAATTCACAAACTTTAATATTTCTCTTTCTTAATAAATTTTTGATTTTCTTAAACCTCATCTTATTAAGTTTGTATCAGACAAAATTACTAAACCTGCAACTGAGCATGAAAAGGTCTTAAAATGGAGTTTTAAATATTTTATAAAAACTCTTATTGGAGCACAGCCTCAATTTTTTACTGATATTATCTATTAGCATAATTCTATTATCAATAAATTAGTTACTATATTTTTGAAATTTTACATTCAACTCTTAAAATTTTATTATATAACTTTATTACAATACTCTTTACTAAACTTAACTATTTTAAAATTCTCTTTTTATATAAGTCAATTTCTTCTTATAATTTACAAAATAATTTTTAAGTTGCAATCAACCTAGTCAGAATTTATCTCTATTTACAAAATGAATATCAAACAATAGATTTAGCTAAATTCTCTAAAACAGTTAATATTTTACCAATTACTTCTTACTTTACTACTTTATTAGTAAAGATGCTATTAATTAACTATTATTTAAAATACAAAATAATAAAAAATATAATATCAACATCTTATTTAATATTTCAAAATAAATTTCTACAAACTTTCTGCATTCCTTCTTTCAAAAAATACAAACCTGATTTTGAAAAATAGTTCAAACTTTTCTTTACCAATTATAAAAAATAATTTACTAATATTTATAAAACCAAAACTTTAATTTATATCAAATATAAAGCTGCTACTAAACTTGCAGAATTATGCAAAAGATTACTTACTTTGTACTTCAAACTAACATTTATTGATTCTTTATAAAAATGATTTCTACTCTGTACTAAAGTTGCCTTATTCCATATTTATACTTGTTCATATAACAAAACTGATCTATGCACTATTTTCCCTTTAGATACAGAGCATAATTTTGAAAATATGTTTATTTACTTTTTTCATAATTTTGTCAACAAATTTTCTGCTCTCCTATTTAATAAAAATACAACTAAATGGATCTATTCTGAACTTGACTTTACTATCTTTAATAAAAACCAAAAACACCAAGCTAGTTTTTTAAATACTACATCTCTATCTTTATTTTACAAACTGGCTAATAAAGCAAAAACCCAATTTTCTAACAACAATAATACTGTTGAAAACTCTAAATGCTGTGGCTTTTATTTTTATTCTTACTTTCATACTGTTTTTAAAGCTGCAGCTGAAAATAATAAAATAAATAATCTTAATAAGCATCAGACTATTAACAAAATTACAACAAAACCAATTAACATTCACTTTCTTACCTAAGTAATTACTTACTTCCATATTCTCAAACAACCAATGATTTCAATACCAGAAATTTTAAAATATACAAAACTACAATCTATTCACAAGCACAAAAAATCCTTCAAGACAAATTCAAAATTAAATTTTAATTTTTTAAATAATTTAAAAATGATCTTTTCTTTAATCCAAAATCTGTTAAAAGTAAAAACAAATCTAAAAAAAGTTATCTTATACTAAAACCCTATAACAAGATACTCTAGTTACCTATTCTAATAATCTTTTTTAATTAGATCTTTTATAGAATACATAAATGCAACTACTGCTTCTAAAATTATAATGTTCTTTATTAAATATAGGCTATTTTTAGAAGAGAATAATGTAAGTAAATGAATAGTTAAGTCTATTTACACAAAAAACCAGTTAATGATTGCCAGACTCAACATACAAAGCAGAGTATAGTACTCTTTGCAGCTATGAAAGCTAAGCATATAGTGAGCAAATTTACAAAAAAATCTTCTACTTTCTTGAATTCTATTTTATTATTAAACATTAAGAAAGCATTACAAAAACAGTTCACAATATATTATATAATTCTGACTTATGCTATATTTAATAGCTAGCACATCTGAATCTAACTCTGCTTTCATATCTACAAATACTCAATTTCTTTTTAAAACACATTTATCAATACAATTTTATATAATATAATAATTTTAATTATGTACTTAAAATACTAATCAACTCTTAACCTATATGCCAACTTCCTTTATATTATATACTCTGTAGCTATTTGATATTTTTTATATATACCACCTTCTTCTTTATTAACAATCAATCCACAACAATTACCTTGCATCTTTCAATCATGCCAACTTACTGACAGTCTATAGTCTATTGCTAATTCTAATTATAACCTAACTACTATTTTATTTTATATTGATGGCTCTGTTATTGAGCTTGGTACTTCTCAATGCTTTATGGGCATAGGCTAAGTTCAAGTTGATAACTCTACAACTACTTATTTATTTCAGACACATGTTAAACTTTGGTCATGCTTTTTTAAAGCTGAAATTCTTGCTATCTTTTTAGCAATTATTACTGTTCCTAGAAACTGTTTTGTTCATATCTTTACTGACTCACAATCTGTAATATCCAAATATCACAGTATCTGCTTATTAGCTTATAAACTTTCTTATACTCATACTCAATACTTCTCTATTTGACAAATTCTTATCAACTTCATTAACTCATACAATATTCAGTCCACTTTTCATAAAGTTACTGCACACCAAGATGACCTATTTAATAATCTTGCTGACCAGCTTGCTCATAGTTATCAAATACTACTCTTTTTAATATTTCTAAGTAATAACTCTTATAACTCTGCATATATTCTATTTATTAACCAATTTCCTATTAAGATTCCTATTTGACACTCTATCTGTACTATCTGTTAAGCTTATATTATAACATTTTGGACATCTTAACATCATTTTCAACAATGGTCTACTATTACATCTAATATTAACTGAAAAACAACTTGGCTTTACATTAATAATAATTAAAAATTTCTAAATTTGCTTATAGTTTTCATTCCTCTACTCTAAAAACCTTCTGTGTTAAAATTCTCTTGGATGAACTATTTGTTTTTCATACTTTTCATAAATGTAACTCTTTTTACTTTCCTCTCTGCTACTAATGCAATCAAACTAGTTTCACACTACACTGAACTCTTTGTTCTTCCACTCAAACAATTTATCATTTAATCTCTAATTTTCTTAACTGCATCTTAAATGCTACTGTTTTTAATATGTCTGCTAATTCTGTTTTAATCTACATCAAGAAATTCTTACACTTGACAGTTTTAAATTGCACAACTTTTCTTATTTACTATCTCTTATTTCTACTTTATCTGGCTTAGTTCCTATCAACTTGTTTCTACTATTCATATTCTTCTATTCTTTACCATATAGCTACCTCTCTTTCTATTAAATTTCTTCTTTATTTGGACCAACAGATATATAAACAATTATGAATTCCATATTGTATTTTATGTTCAGAACAGTCTTTAACTACATCTTCTACAAACTTAACTCATAATTCTCTTTTTAGTCTATCATTACCTCCTATATCAATTTCACAAATTATTACTAAAATTGATCTTTGGACTATCTAATAGATTAAATATTATATCCCTCTCTTATATATTATTACTAATATCCAAATCTAGATGAGTCTTGGCCACTCTTGTAGGTTTAGGTCACAGATTATATATCTGAGTCTTTATTCTTTATATGTAATTTAAAAGCAAGCTTTTCTTTATAAAAACTTTAATTGAATTTCAATAAAGTTAAAGACATGACCTTACTGTTAATATTTAAAAAATAAAAATAAAAATACCAATCAAACTTAACTATAGTGAATACTATATACACCTACTATATGTGTCCTAACCCTTATCTGAATACTTTTTTTTATAACTATTAGGTTATACCTATTATCCATCTATACTTATTCCTGCTAAATTCTCTCTAATAAACAATAATACATTAAATACTAATTTAATAATAAAGAATAATAAACTAAACAAGTTTAACTCTTTTCAATGATCTCTTGCACTAATTTTTCTATACATACTAACCTATACAAATTATATAGTTAGTATGTTTATATATAACAAAACTTCACCATATAGCATCTGGGTTTAAGAGTTTCAGATTGCATATGGGCCATATAAAAAAAAGTTAAAAAAGACAGCTTCTTGTAAGTTTGGTTCTCTGGTAAAAGTCTATGAAGTTATTAAAAAAGTAACTTTGGCTACAATCAAGGAAGTTTTTGTCAAGCTATATTTAAGCAGTAACAAAGATAAAAGCCTGGTTGGATATGCTATTCTGTATAATATAAACTCTTATACTCATTACAGTTAGTGCTCTAAAAAATTCTTTTTCTACTTTTTTCTAAGAAAAATTTATTAAAAAGTAGGTAATCTAGCTTAACTCTATCAAAATTAGCATTGTTGATCCCGTCAAATCAGGATTGTTTATCAGTTCTATTCAGAAAGAGCCCATGTTGCAGATAAAGTACAAGTACATGTGTCTTGGAAAAACATAACAATGAAACTAGATTGGAGATTTTCAACAAAAGATGCGATAATTGGTCAAAAATGTAACAAGTGCTAAAATGTAAGATCTGGTAAAAAATATGATGAGTCATACATGAAGATGGATCTAGTGACAAGGAGTCAGGATGTCTAGCATATAGAAAATTCTCTGCCAGTTTAGTTTTGGTTAAATTGTTTTCTTTAGGATATAAGCTTTAGTATTAAATATGTTAATTAAATAGAGTTAAAGTAGAGATTACTGTATTTAGTAACATATAATTTTTAGTAGGCCAGCACAGTCTTTATAATTAGTAACTATTTGTCTGGCCTTTATCAACAATCTCTTACTTTTTCATTTCTTGATATTTGTTTTTTTTACATTTCTCTCTTATACATTTTTTTTTTAGTACATTTCCTTTCAACAAGAAAATTTTTTTTTAGTTTTTTATCTTCCTATAAATGAATAGTATCAGATTGGTGCTGTTCAATTATAGGATGGCAAACAGATGAGTTTGATCCAGACTTTAGCAGGTCTAGTATAGCAGGTTGCTCATAGGTGCCAATTGGGCTAACTGTATGATGATGGCATATGAAGTTAGATATAATTCTATTTGTATATTGTTTGTACTAAACATTTATAAATAAACTTCTAACTGGTTGACCATTATGGTTGCCAAAGGTTAAAAAATAAAAAAATAAAATAAAAAATAATAAACTAGACAACAATTATTTTTAATTAGTAAAAACTATCTTAAAAAGCTATGATAAAACTATTATAGCTAAACAATATTATAACAATATTCAATTTAATACTTGCTACAACAAATTTCTATTTTACAACTACATACTATTGCTTTCTTATTCTCAAACTATTAATACCTTTTTACAATATATTCACAGCTTTGGTTACTTATCTAATAACTTATATAGCTACATATTAACTATCTTTATTAAAAATGACCATAATGAAGCTTATGTCTACCTTTTATCAAAACTCAATTCTTTATCTAATTATTTTATCTTACCAGTTCAAGCCATTTGACACTACCCAAATATTCAACTAAAATTAAATATATCAATATCAGTCTTTTCTATATTAACACTTTTAGATTATCAGTTTTATATTGAATTTGAGACAAACTTATTAATTTATAAAACAATATATTATACATAGGTCTCAACTACATTATTATTATCATTACATAAAAATCTTACAACTGATTCTTCTTTTTAACTTAGAATTGCAACACACAATAATAAGGATATAACTTTAAAGAAAAAAGACTATTATAAAAAGAATACTGCCTAACATATAACTTACACATAGTAAGTCTTACTAAAATAAAAATTTTAGATAAAACATTTAATAAAATCATCAACACACAACATTACACTACTACTAGGCTGACTTTACAACATCAAAGAAAGAAACATATATTATAGTTCAAAACCATATTTAATCTTATATTTACAATATACTTTCTTACAATGATGCTATTATCACACTTGATGTTTTCTTTAAACATGACTACAAATTTAGAATTATATTAGTTTATTTTTCTTTAACAAATTTATTAATTCAAAAAGCAATACAAGATAAAATAAAAAGTTAGATACAACAAGCATTAGCTACTAATTTGCATTCTATCATTCTTAGTAACTTTAATGCTAATAATATTACTACAATCTCATTAGTTATTAAATACCAACTACTAAATTATCTATATAGTATCAACTTATATAACTTGGCCAACTACTCCAATAATACTTACAGCATATAGCAAAGTACTAGATATCAAAACAAATAGACTATATCTGGGCTAATGACTTATTAATTTTATATTTACACAAATTCAAACATGACAACTCATTATCATCAACTAATAGCAATCATCAAATATTAATATCTATCTGGAAATTTCTATTTGCTATATTTAAAATTAGAAATAAAAACAGCTACAAAAAAAGTACACATAACTACAAATCAATAATTAAAGAAAACTGAAAAGAATATGCAAATTAAGTTAAGACCAATATAATAAAATATCAAATGCCAATAACAACAGATACTACAGAAAGTCTTAAATACACATAGCACAAAATAGATATTTGTATAATTAAAACTGCTCTCAAACATATTTTAAACAAAAAATTTACTATTAAAAACTTTTTTCATATCTTTACACCAAAAGCTACACAATTACACAATGAACTTAAAACTATCAAACATATAATGCATTAAGTTAAAAAGCATTTTCATATAATAATACAATATCTGACAATATACAAAGCCTAATTAATAAACAATATAACATACAGCTTTAGCATCAACCCACCTTCATACCTACAATCTAATTTGGCCACATAAATACAGGAAACAAAACTCTGTTGGAAAACACTCTACAATGCCAAAAATCTTGAAAATGCATAACATTTATGCAAACATATTAATATAGCAACTAACAAAAGATGTAAACAATTACTTACACAACTAACAAAAATAATTAATAATATACTAAATAGATACAAAAAGCCAGTGCACTTTCACAACATCAAAACTAACTCAGACATTATTACTGATCCCAAACTAATTAAACAACATATTTCTGATTATTATGATGAATAAACAGTATACTATTCTTACAATAAACAAATATTCAACCAATACTGGCAAACAGAATACACACCAAACTCAAAAATCAACCTTGAATAGTACAATCCTGCACTTAAACATATTAACATCAAAGAAGTTATACAAACTATTCAACAACTTCCAAATAATAAAGCCTGCAGACCATTAGAAATTAGTTATAAGATGAGTAAGCATATTGGAATAGATATGCTAACAGTACTTACAGCATTTTTAAACAAATGCCTAACTTTATAAAACATTTCAAAGCAATAAAAAAAAAGTAGAATATAGCCAATATCAAAAAAGCTCTAATTTGATAGCAATCTCAATAATACTAGACTCATTACTTGAGTTAAAAATTCTAAAAAAATTTATACAAAATTCTTACTAACTGCCTAAACAAAATCTTTATAACTCATCTATTTTAAATCTACATAACTATGTTGCACTTTCAGGCACCTCAACTAACAATCCTATACACATACTTAACAACTTTATTAAAGATGCAACTTGTACTAAAAAACAAATTTGGATCTTATTACAAGATATGAGTAAAACTTATAACTCAGTAAACATTCAACATCTTGACAAAACACTATAATAAATATACATGCCTACATGTCTAGTTAATACTATAATTAATTTACTTCAAAATTGCTTTAATCAAGTAATTACTAATTTCAGTCTTTTTCTCTCATATGAAGTACAGAATAGTATTGACCAAGGAAAAACTATAACACTTCTTATTTGGTGCATATACTATGATTCACTTATTAATAATATAAACAAAAGATATATTGGTTATATCTCAACAGCCAAATAGATCTCTCAACTTAATTTGATAAAATATCAATTAGCAACAACTTCAACATCAACCTTAGCATATATAAATAATACATTATAGTTAGCTAAAACCAAAAAACAACTTCAAAAAATAGTACAAACTCATCACCATTTTATACTATATCCTTTATCAAAGTTAAACTACACAAATCTATCCTAATTTCTAATACAAAATTAACTTTAACCATTTATTTTATGAATTTTACAATACAAACATTATTTTGCTACGCCTTTTAAGTTTCTAGAATGTTGGTTTACAACTATTTCTAAATATGCCACTCAAATTAAGCTAATTAAACAAGAAGCATTAGGACTTAATAAAATACTTAAAACCAAAAATATAACAGATAAACAAGTAGCATATATTATTAATACAGTTATTATTTCTACTTTAGAATATTATATATATAACATAGTCTTACTATACACAATATGCAACTCTATTTTATTGCAATACATTACTACTACTAAACACAAATTCAAATTATTTATAACTACACCACATAGTACATTATTAAATTATAATATATATAGTATTAAAAACATATAAAATATACAAATTTAACACTATATCTTAAACTTTCTACTTTATATTAATGACTCTAATCTTATGAGCACAAGTATCCATATTAGACTTCAACAATTACAAAATAATCTATAGTTAACAACCAACATTCTATATTATAATAACTTAATAATAGATAAACCAAATAAACATATGACTATCTTTAAAATTATACAACTACTTAATGATCTTCAACTAACTATTCAAATGCATTCTAGCAACTTCAAACCTTTTACACTTTCACATCTATATACACCTATTGAAAAACTATTACATTTATACAAATTATATTTCTAATTCAAAAAACAACTGTGTACAAAACAAATTATATATTTGGAACAACTAACTTCAAGTGATAACTCAGTTCTATTAGACTGACAACATATTTCTTTATGAATATAACAAATACTCAAAGGTTATAAATCATTATGGTTCCTAACCTTAGAAAACAAACTACTTGCCTCTAGAAATAATAAAGTTCTAGTTAGGTCCTAATAGTTTCTAAGTAAATTAATAATTTTTATACTAATTTTTTATTTTTTAATTCTTAATTAAAATTATTAATTACAAAATTATAAACAATTTTACTTATAAATATAAACCAAAAAATTTTTTTAAAGTTTATAAATTCTTTAAAATATTAATTTAGAATCTAAGTTCTAGGACCTAAGTCTAAAATTAATATTTTAAAGAATTTATAAACTTTAAAAAAATTTTTTTGATTTATATTTATAAGTAAAATTGTTCATAATTTTGTAATTAATAATTTTAATTAAGAACTAAAAAATAAAAAATTAACATAAAAATTCTTAATTTACTTAGAGCCTATTAGAACCTAACTGAAACTTTATCATGCTTACTTGCCTCTTAACAAACAAGAGAAATTAATTCCTAACATTTACAGTTATCAAATATAAATACACTATCTTTTACAACTAGACATTACAAAATAAAACCAAAACTCTGGCTAATAATATATAACCAAACTGATATAATTATCAGAAAAGCCAAAATCATAATCTAATATATAATTCTATCTCTATTACATACTGAACAATTCAGTTTGATACTTTACAAACAGCATTATATTCTTACTTAGACTACATCTGCAAATAATGTACAAGATGCTCTTTGAACTCTGAACATATACAAAACAAATATACATTTGATATTATAGCTAATTTTGCAACCAAATTCTTGAGAAGAATTGTTTATACAAACTCATCAAAAAAGCTCAATCTACATTTCAACCTACTGGACTTATTCTACTAAATTGCATTAAGACACTCTATTACAATATCAACACTCTTTATATTTACATTTACAATAATCTGATACTTAAATATTTAATAACAATTATTTTATACAAATATTGCAACAAATTGCACAACATAATATTAATTATTCATAACTAACCTTTTATACTAATGAATTAGTAACCTATATTACAACTAAACAATGTAAAATGAGAATTGGTTGGGTTCAAGTACAAAATAATATAACTATACAAAGCTATTTAGCAAAAATTAAGCTTTGGTCTTCTTTATACAAAGCTAAACTTATTATATTTTATTAGCAATTAGTATCCATCCTAGATCTAGTCAGGTTATAATCTTTATAGACTCTCAATATATAATATCCAAATATAACAAACTTCTGAAATTACCATCAACACTAAACAAATGATATTCTTATAATTATTAGCCAATATGGCACACTTTACTAAATCTAATTAAAGCTTACCAAATTGAAGTCAATTTTTAAAAAATGGATATACATAGCAACATCTTTAACAATATAGCAGATAAATTAGCAAAAAACTGAAATTATTTATATACATTAAAATTTACATATAACAATATATATAACCTATTATATTACTTACAATACAACAATCTCACATTCAAACAACTAACAAAAAAATCTATCAAAAACATTTATAATGTTCAAAACATTGCAATGTGGTCATTACAACACTGTATAGAAAACATTATACTAATAGCTACACAAATTAACTAGAATGCAATATAGTTTTATCTTAATAACAATAACAAAAGATTATCATTATATACAAACTTTAAACTTTGTTATAACAAAGCTTTTAAAATTAAAACAATGCTAAATATACTACTAATACTATCTTATCTCTATTTATTATACCTAACAATGTTTAGCAACAATAACTGCATCTCTTATAATGCATATAAAGAACTATAATATTGGTTAAATTGTTTTAACACATCAAACCTAAGCCATACAATCAACAATACTATACAATAATTTTTTAATTCTAGTAAATTAGAAATTACAAACACTGACTACAAGAACTATATAACAAACTGTTTAGTTACCAATGTCTAACTATATTCCAAATAGCACAAATGTCTATACAACTCTGCAAGAATATATTCTTTAGCTACTTATTCAAACAATTTGTAAACATACAGATTTTA
This sequence comes from Cetraspora pellucida, assembly GCA_910591915.1. Taxonomy (NCBI): domain Eukaryota; kingdom Fungi; phylum Glomeromycota; class Glomeromycetes; order Diversisporales; family Gigasporaceae; genus Cetraspora; species Cetraspora pellucida. The sequence goes on from CAJVQA010003237.1 coordinate 19,683, forward strand.
ACCAAATTGCAACTAATATTACTATTAAATTTTTAATAAAACTATCTGATAATATATACAACCAAATATGGCATATACTATCCTAGATTACTATATACTTATAACTGTATTTGCAGTTTGGCAAACCAACAACATATAGAAGATAAATATAATATTTGTCTACCTATAAGAATGGCAAAAAAAACATTCATTTAGATATCTGAATAGATTAAATATAGCACTTCAACTAACAATATAATTAACTATCAAATTAGCAATACTTTAA